>JAODAL010018450.1:0-74745 GCA_025379985.1 Phyllomedusa bahiana
GAGCCCCCAGCGGCCGCCTCGGTCTTAATAGTGCGGTGAGTAAAGAATCCCCGGTCTTGTTGGCTTCCCCTCTGCACATGTCATGCAGGGCCTATGCCCTTCTTCCTCCAGAGTGCTTTGCCCCATGTAGCCTGTGCTCGCAGCCATTTTATCAATCAACAGCACACTTCGTTCACCCGAAGTACCCCAAAGTTCGACTTCGTTCCGAACCGAAGTTTTCCTGAAATTCTAAACGAATTCCACTTCGTTAGAATCAATTCGCCCATCTCTAATAGGGATATATAATAGAGGAGCTCTGTGATATATAGGGTTATATGATCTTGGAGAGTAGCTGAACTCTGTGATATATAGGGTTATATGATAGAGAGAAGCTGAGCTCTGTGATATATTGGTTATATGATAGAGGGGAGGAGTTGAGCTCTGTGATATATAGGGTTATATGATAGAGGGAGAGAAGCTGAGCTCTGTGATATATAGGGTAATATGATAGAGAAGAGGAGATGAGAAATGAGATATATAGGGTTATATGATAGAGGGAGAGAAGCTCTGTGATATATAGGATTATATGATAGAGGAGAGAAGCTGAGCTATGTGATATATAGGGTTATATGATAGAGGGAGAGAAGCTGAGCTCTGTGATATATAGGATTATATGATAGAGAGAAGCTGAGCTCTGTGAAATATAGGGTTATATGATAGAGGAGAGAAGCTGAGCTCTGTGATATATAGGGTTATATGATAGAGGGAGAGAAGCTGAGCTCTGTGATATATAGGGTTATATGATAGAGGAGAGGAGCTGAGCTCTGTGATATATAGGGTTATATGATAGAGAGAAGCTGAGCTCTGTGATATATAGGGTTATATGATAGAGGAGAGAAGCTGAGCTCTGTGATATATATGGTTATATGATAGAGAGAAGCTGAGCTCTGTGATATATAGGGTTATATGAGAGATGGGAGAGAAGCTGAGCACAATGATATATAGGGTTATATGATAGAGGAGAGAAGTTGAGCTCTGTGATATATAGGGTTATATGATAGAGGAGAGAAACAGCTCTGTGATATATAGGGTTATATGATAGGGGAGAGGAGCTGAGCTCTGTGATATATAGGGTTATATGATAGAGGAGAGGAGCTGAGCTCTGTGATATATAGGGTTATATGATAGAGGAGAGGAGTAGAGTTCTGTGATATATAGGGTTATATGATAGAGAGAAACTGAGATCTGTGATATATAGGCTTATATTTTAGTGGTGAGATGCTTAGCTCTGTGATATATAGGGTTATATGATAGAGGAGAGAAGCTGAGCTCTGTGATATATAGGGTTATATGATAGAGAGAAGCTGAGCTCTGTGATTTATAGGGTTATATGATAGAGGAGAGAAGTTGAGCTCTGTGATATATAGGGTTATATGATAGAGAGCGAAGCTGAGCTCTGTGATATATAGGGTTATATGATAGAGGAGAGAAGCTGAGCTCTATGATATATAGGATTATATGATAGAGAGAAGCTGAGCTCTGTGATATATAGGGTTATATGATAGAGGATAAAAGCTGAGCTCTTTTATAGGGTCATATGTTTTGTAGCAGAATATCTGAGTAAAAAGCAAACCAAATTCTGACTGGACCCCTTAAGAGACAGTGGAAGTCCTGCTTACCCCAACCTCATACAGTGATTAACAGCTTTCCCTGCATTAGTGTACGTACAGAGCAAACTGTTAATAAGCAGGACCAGTTTCACTTTCAAGATTTTCTTTGCTTTTTACTCAGCAATTCAGAATCAATTTACTGTATATCAGCCTATATGTCACAGCGCTCTACTTCTCTCTCTCTATCATAACCTGCTCTCAGATAGAGCAGATTCTCTTCAAATGTTGATTTGATTTCTTTATTCATTAACTTTGCATTTTGTTAAGTGATAAAAATAAACTATTAACAGTTCAATATTTAAAGGCATTCTTACTTTGCAGCATTTTTACCACACCTGCCTAAAACTTTTGTACAGTACTGTATGAAATACAAGTCTTAGCTCCAGTACTAATTTTGTAACAGGGCCCAGCACCGACCATAATCCTGGTATCTTCAATGTGGCAAATGCTTTTGAACCTCCACCAGCACAAGGGCACTGGCACGACTGCTACTACTGCACTCTTGATAACCCTTAACTATAGAAGTTGTGGGTCTAATTTTTTAAATTCTTTTTCTAATGTTAACTGCGCCTTTTTATTTTCAGTTGTTTTGGAATTCAAACCATACAAGAGTGCAGACCATTCTAATTAAAGTCTTGTATGGAGCCCGAAGCTACTGAATAGGACCTGGCCACATTTCCTGTTCTACAGCTTGTGATGAACATTGATATGTAAATTGTCACAATAAGGGCGCGTTTACACGGCATAGGACAAATACCGGCCGGTATCTGTCCTGTTTTGCGCCCGTCCCCACGGCTGCGGGGGGATGGCTTTTCTCCGCGATGAGCGGAGAAGAGCCCTCCCCCTCCCATTGAGAAGCACATCTTCCGTCCGGAAACCGGACAGAAGATGGTGCTTGATCAATGTTTTGCCGACGCAAAACTGCCGGGCGGAAAGCCCGTGCAGTGGGGACTGCTGCACGGGTTTTCCATAGAGCACAATTGTGTTCATTTTCGGCCGGTTTTTCAAGCGGTCTGCAAAACTGCAAACCGGCTGAAAAACCGGCCGAAAACCCGTGCCATGGGGACATGCCCTAATTCTAAATATTATACAAACTTATTTTGTTCTTTGAAATGTATTTACCTGTAGACCTCTCGTATTTAGTGCCATTGACTTGCAAATAAGAAGTGTACCAAGAAGTCCGGAGGCCAAATCCTTTACTATGTTAACAGTACTATGATATATTCTGGTTAAACACTGCGGGTCACTTTTCATAGGTTCATCAATTTCCAGTATGGTCCAGAAGTAGGTAGCCGTTTCCCCTGGCATCACTGTGCTATTCTGTGTTTCATTACCTAGAACAAAAGTATACAGGTTGGTGCACAGATGTTAAACATATTCAACACCTACTCTACATTGGTCCAATAGAATTCAGCTTTACAAGAATTAACGAATACATACGACCATTTATATTACTTGTTCTTTATACACAGCGAGCACCATGGGAAATATTGCTAGCAATTATATTGCAGTGACTTTACTTTTAACCCTTTCAGGACCAGACAATTTTCAGTTATTTGTTTTGCATTTTTTCCTTTGGGGTGGAATTAAGCAAAACAAATTGCACAACTTTTTTGGAGAGTTTGTTTTTAAGGAATTCACATTGCGGTATAAGTGACATGTTATCTTTATTCTGCAGATCAATACAACTCCCAAGATACCAAATTCATATAGTTTTAGCAGGTTGTACTACTTAAGAGAAAAAAAAAATCTAAATTTGCTTTGCATCAACATTTTCTGAGACCATTAGCTGTTTATAATTTTTCCACTGCTGTAACCATGTGATAGCTCATTTTTTGCGAGGTGCAATTTTCATTGGTACCAATCTCAGGTACATGCAACTTTTTATCACTCTTTATTCCATTTTTTTCTTGGAGGCAGGATGACCAACCCAATAACCCACAATTTGTGCATTGGGTATTTTATTTTTACAGTGTTCACTGTGCACGATAAATAACAAAATATTATGCACATTTTTATCGTTTGTTTTTGTATGATAAAAATGTAAAAATTTTCAATATTTTTACTTTTTATATATTTTTTAAATCTTTTATTTGCTTTTTTTACAGTAATTTTTAACCCAAGTAGGGGCTCTTAACATGCAATTACTTCAATGCTTGTACTATAAAATGCGGTACTTTTGTACTACAGTATATAGATATTTCATTGATTTCCTATTACACTTTGCCTATGGCAGGGTGTAATAGAAGTACAGTCATGGCAACCATGAAGGCCTTCATCAGGCCCCCGACTACCATTTAAACTGAACGACATCTGCAATCTCGTTGTGGGGGCGGAATGGGTGGCGGAAGAGGGTACCACAGCCCTTCCTAACTGTTTAGATTCTGAGAGTTGACCGTGGCATCCAAGTAGTTAAATGGCCAGTATCAGAGTCATTTCTGATCCTGGCCACCGACGGCCTTATTAGCAAAATGATGTAAAATTACATAATTTTGCATAAAGAGTTTAATGATGCTTTAACACAGGGTGGATATGCTGTAGATTTTCCACAGGGCAATTTATTTTACGGATATGCTGCATATCCTCATTGGGAAAAAAAAGCAGTAAATCTGTCCTGGGTGAAAGCACCCTAAAGTAAAAACAAACACAATCTGAATTAAACATGTAATAAATATGAAGCAGAAATACCTTTCAGGTCTGGGACATAGCCTTTGAAGAATCTTTGTAATGACACGCCATGTGGGTATATGTTGTGGGGCTGGCTCGCCATGTTTTTAAAAACAACCTGAATATGTAAATGACAACATGTATCATAAAGCCTCTATAAATATTCCTCAAATTCAAATATCAACCCCCACCCCCCAACTATGAAAATAAAAGGGCTTTTACCACAGTTGACATGCAAAACAGGAACAGGATCTGGTCAAATCCCACTTATAACTCAATCTAATTCACTTATATTCAGCTCGGCCCCCATTACTTGAGCTGCAGTAAGAAGACTCTGGTAATCGATTGCTAGGGTTTCCTCTGATCCCAGCAATATGATAATTATTATTTGTATAAAACCACTTCAAAAGATGGAACAGTAAGGCCGTGTTCACACGGCTTATTCCCGACGGAGTTGTGAGCCGTATTGAGCTCACAAATCCGCTGTGAATAAGGGGCAGGACGGGGGCGGGGCCGGAGTGCGGCGGGGTCGCCGCTCCCGGCCCCATAGACAATGCATTGTTTACGGCGCGTCCGTGGCGTAAATAATGTGCATGTCACTTTCTCCCCCCGCGGCGGATTCGCCGAGCGGGGAGGAGCGACGGAATCCACTGTTCTCTATGAGAGCAGTGGATTACCGTAATGACTCAGACGGATTGGCGCCGTACTGAAGCGCAAATCCGGCGCGCAGTACGGCGCCAATCCGTGGCAAAATAAGCCGTGTGAACGAGGCCTAATACTGTATTTTAGTGCAGTTAAAATTCATGTGAAGAGTGGTCAATTGACTGGACAAAAACACACTGTATAGACTTGTTTTTATTGGTCTGTAAATATACCTGTATCCAAAAACCCAGTTTTTCCAATTTCCAAAAAGCAAATACCATTGTCAGTATTTTGAATCCGGCGAGAATCTGATAGCACACTGTGCTGCATAAACATCAATGAATAACCCGTGCTGTAGTTTATACTACACCGCGTTAAAAATCCGGCGGAATATGCAACGAGTCCCCGCGGTTTGCCACCAGATTCCCATATAATCAATTGTACGGTCCAAAGGCAAAAACTAAAACTGACTGCTGTTTTTGAACAAGTCAGCGCCAAAAACCGCGGTCCTGCATAGGAGAAAATGCCAACGTATTTTTTCCTATGCTGTGTGCACTTAGCCTAAAGGGACCCTAGGACTGAAACAGGAAAGACAGAAGGTGAGCCCTAGCGCTAAGTCCACCAGTGCTGTTCCTACCTACTCGTCGGCTTGACCTTTGGTGATTGTCGACAACTGTGCGACATTCCCTACACTGAGTAAGGTGAAACACAGAACAAAGACTAGACAGACAAACAAAATGTAAAAAGGTCAGACAAAAATGGGTCAGAACACAAGTGTTGGGTCAGGTACAAAGTGTCAGGCAATAAACGGATGTCAGAAAGGCGGGCAAAAGGTCAGAGAATCCAAGTGAGAAAATGCTAGCTCAAGTACTAGTTTATCACAAGCACTGGACAAGAGGAAATGTGGTCTGATTAAGGGATGTCAGAGTCTGGTCCCAGGGCATGATAGGAACGGCCATCTGACATCCAGACCACATAGAATGCAAGACAGACCGGCAAGAAGGTGAGTGGAGAAGGCAGCCGATCAAACAGAGCGATCTGAAGCCAAGCCCTTGGACTAGCAGAGTAGCAGATAGGTGTGATGAAAAGCTGTCAATCACACCACAGCACAGAAATAAATTCATAGCAAAAAGCGCATTCTCTATCGTATATTATGAGCAGAGGACTGGGCAGCGGCCTGAGCAGGCATGGTCATGACAATCATGTTCTTAAATTCTACAGAAACTCTAACAAAAATGCCAGTACATACCATAATCGTGTCCTTGACCTGAGCACGGATCACTGGCCCGATGAGTCCAAGTTGTTTTGAGTTTACCACTTTCTCTTTAAAAGTGCTATCAGTGTATTGCATATAGACAACTTTTTTAAATGGATGGTGGCAGTATGTTCTAACAAGGAAGAGAAAGGTGGAAGAGAAACATATTAATAAAAAGAAAACATGTAAAATCATTTATAATAGGGAAAATGAAGCAGACAGGAAAATCACGGCAGAATCTGAGGGAAAACCTTTGAGATCTACTACATATTTGACCTCACCACATGTTAAAGTGGATTTGCCATCACTATCATTAATGGTATATCGATAGGATATGTGATCAGTGTCAGATAAGTGTGGGTCCCCCTTCTGGAACCAGTACCAGAACGAGCCCGCAAAGTTCCCTGTTCTAGATGGTGAATTGATCCCGTTTGCACAGTCACTCTACATGCATTTTAATGGTAGTTCCAAGTACAATCAAGTGGTTGCATTCAGCCGTACTCTGAACTCCTACTGAAATGAATGGAGAGTAACCACCCAAGTGCTGCCCCTTCTCCATTTAGAGCAGGGAGTTTTAGGTGCTCATTTTGACTGGTACAGGTTCCAGAGGTGGGACTCACACTTATCTAACATTGATGGCATATCCTTCCAATATACCATAGATGTTTTTAATAGCAAAACCCGTTTAAGGATTTTTTAGACAAACAAAACAATTGGACTCATAAAATACATATACTATTACATAAACCTTAAAACAGCACCGATAACAAACATACAAAAAGAGCTACTCCTAGATAAGTCAATAAAATCACAAACACCTTAAATACAGATAATTACACAAAAGTTAAATACAATATCAGTGCAAAAACCTGCAAGCCATATACAAGTGCATCTAAAAAAAATTGAATATCACTGATAAGATAATTAATATCAATAATTTACGTCAAATAGTGAAACCCATATATTGTGTAGACTCATTACAGAATGAATTACAAGGTTTAATATAATACATTTGTGAGCCCTATAACAAATAAAAAGATAGTCCTGGAGAACCCCTTTACTTTTCACTGATTTTCTAATTTTTTTAGATGCACTAGTACTTTCCAAACTAAGGGAAACAGAAGGAAGAAGGGAAAGGGTAAATATATAGAGATCGGCGTAGCATCTGCGTATCTGACACATGACCTCTTCTGGGGGTAATGATACAGTATATTTATGTACTGTATTCTAACTAGCTAGTGAACCTTTTCATGCTTATCTCTAATCCTCATGACTGTTATTAATTATGTGTATTTAAATAAAGTATTTGTCATCTCGATGATTTGTTTGGCAGTAGCCTTTTTGTTGTTTATTACTCGTTTTAAGAAGCTGGGTTAGCCCTGTTCAACAGGGCTATTCTATGTCCTACTTCCCGATGCTTATTCCACATTGAATACACATAGAAAGCACATAGTTAATGGAGCACTTCACATATGTTTTATCACATGCATTTTGAGGCATAAAACAGTGTGCAAAGTGACTATTTTGCACATAAAAATATACATTACAAAATGCTTCATGAGTCTGGCCTACCACTGGTTTTGGATGTATTAAATGCTAAATTGTTAACTACAGGTTAATTACTGCTTAGATGAGAGGCAGAACTGATCATTGGGCCTTACTGGTCTAAATTGGAATAATAAGGTTTAAAGGGGTGTATCATTTCATTAAATGGTCTTTAGAATAAGGGGACAGTGAAAACAAGTAACTTTGCAATTGGATGTCATTAGCAAAGCTGTCTTGTTTTCATTGTCTCCTTTATCTTCGTTTTCTGTAAACACTGTTCCCCAGTGGCGGTCGGATTCCACCTCCTTTCATTTCATTGGCTGACAGCTCTACTAATTTACATTCTGTTCGGCCCCCGGTCGTATTCACGGGAGTGTGCATTCCTGCCTCTCTCACTCAGAATAAGGGGCCGGCAACAATTTCACTCTATACAGCCACCAGCTCCTCAGTGACACTGCAGCTGCTTCTACAATCAGAAAACAGCAGAATTGTGCCTCGGTGCCTAATGTTCCTGCAGGTAAACATTCTGTGCTGCTCTGGATGAGGTAATAGAAGACTGGATTCAACTGTAACAAACCTCCAGCTATGAGAGGAGAAGATATCAGTGCTCTGAGTTCATAGAAGACCGTCTAGACTGAATGCAGGCCTGTGGTATGTAAACAGCTCTTACAAAATAAGACTGCATAGGGAGAGGACAGTGACATGTGGACTCAGACAGAGGGGGGGGACACAATGACTCGGGAGCGAACATTAACAGTGAAGGGGGGGATGATGTCATCCCCCTTCAGATAAGAAACACCCTGCTGGGAGGGGAAGAAACACCCCTGGATTTCAGGAACTGAGAAAATTAAACTACAAGAAAACAGTCGAACTGATGAAGCGATACATCCCCTTTAAGATTTTATCCTAGATCTTACAAAACTATTGTATGCTTGATAGGAAGTGATACTGATAGGCTATGTTCACCTCTGCATCAGAGGGTTCCGGAATCTCCGGTGCAGAGATGAAAATGAAAGTCGTGGAATCCGTTTCTCAATGGACACCCATGACACCTGACGGACCCTATTATTTACAAAGGGTCTGTTGGGTTTCAGCCCCGGTGTCTGTCTTTGAGACAGAAACAAAAAATGCATACAGGGATAATCCGATTCAGATGTGAACCTAGCCTTAAATTGTGGTCATAAGTTTGCATTAGTGTTATTTTGTAGTCATTATATTATTGATGTGTGCATGGGTATGTACATTGTTATATGTTAAAGGGGTTGTCCTTTTTTTTTTTTATCAATTAGGCTCACTGTGGGCTACAATATATATAGACTTTACTGATGTAATGTCTTTTACATAGCATGTATGTGTGTTTTATATGTTTTTGTAAATTATGGACGACATGTATGAACGCAGGCGCGTCGAAGTGTATTGTCGGGTCTCATTTTCAGTCTATAATGCCCCTGATGTATGAAAGTGGTTTTTGTGCGTTCATAAATGGTGTGTAAAATTCGACGCGCCCCGCCTATGTGTTAGGTGCATTACGGAATTTAGGCGCATAAGTAATCCGCCTAACATGTATTAAGGTTATAGACAGGCTGGAAATAAGAGAAAAATTATTAGAATAACATGTCAGTGAATAGAAACTATGGTACTGATCCTGCTTGGAGGAGCACAGGTATTGCTGGCACAATACTTGTGTTGTGCTGGCTCTTGCTGTATGTAGAATAAAGGGTGAAAGCAGCAAAAATATTTTAAAATTTAGTGTAGTCTATGAATTTTAAATACATTTTAAAGGAGATATTACTATATTTTGGGGGCATCATATATTTTTATATTAATTTATTTGATCATATTTTTCATTAAATGTAAATAATTATATTTTATACAGTTTGATAATTATAATAAATTACTTTCTATTATTGTACTGGTGTAAGTTGAGAAATATTGGACATTTTTGCCCGTTACACAAGTCTAGCTTCACTTCGACTCCTCAGGCTCAGCCAGACCACATTGAAATAGGTCTGCCTGTCAGAGCAGTAATGCGCCTAGTTTTGCCGAACCGTTTGAAATGTGCACTTACTATTGCATACCCTATAGAAGCAACGGCCTGCCTGCTGACTGGCACGCATGCGTAGAACCAAATGTCATCACTTACTGCCATACACATAATAATAAAAATAAACATATAAAACACACATATAAAACACAATACATCAATAAAGTCTTTATATAAATTGCAGCTCTTAGAAAGCCTAATTATTATTAATAATAATAATAATAATAATAATAATAATAATAATTAGTAACTGACAAAGCTAAGGAAGAACCGAAACAACCATAGGCCAGTTCTTTATAAGAACAAAAAGGATGTGGTGAGTGCATGTCTAACTAAAAAGATGCATAACAAGAATACAAAAACAGCCAGCTCACCACTCCATTACTACAGGTATGCACAGAGCCATGGGGCACATGGGGAGCAGAGTTGCTTGGCAAAAAACAGCAAACCTTGGAAAATTCCAAAAAAGGCTGCTTAATTGTAGAAAACAAAATCTTTAAAAGTGTAGCATAATCAAAAAGGCAGAACCATTGACCATCAGGTTTGCTGAATTTTTGCCACGTATCTAACTAAAAAGATGCCTTCAGATGAAAATAAGTGGGGACATACTCATTTCTCTTTCATAATTTGTGTTATAACTATACTTACCATAGAAGACTCATTAAAAATGTATGTTTTCATCTTACTTAACACTTACAGTAGTATATACTTACTTCTCAAGGTTCTCTGAAGTCCCTGTTGCATAATCCCAATCAACTTCAACGGCAGCAATATAGTAATCCCACTTCTTAATAAATCTTGTTTGAAAAACAGACATCCTATGTGCACTGCGCTGTTGATCACCACATGGAACTACCTCCAAATGGCCGTGCATACCAACTGATCAAAGGAATAAGTGCAAAGAAACCAGTAAACCAATGCAGTGGTAATGCGCTAATATTATTACAGTATTACTTAGATTATAAGACACCATACTCACGTTTAGAAAACAGAAAAAAAAATTAAGACTGTTTTCAGGTTTTTCTAAGCAACTGGGCTACTTAAGAAGTTAAAGTGCTATTCCCATTAGGTTAAATACAGTAGCTGCCCATTAGGTTAAATAGCTATAAACGTAGGCAAAAGTAAATTAAGACTATTATCAAATAAATTGCTGTTCTGATTTTGCTTCATTTCAGAGTTAGAGCAGTTGTTATCTCCTGCTTGCATACACAAGCTTCTCTAGTTACTGATCACCTCTCTCTGTTCTGGCATTCACCAGGCTGGTGATGTCACTCCCTTATTTTCAAAACCCCTCCATTACCAATGTCCCTTTAACAGGCACAGCTAGGAACATGAGCTGGCAGAGCTTAAACAGAACCTGTCACATAAATTATTCCCCCCTTGCTGAGGGCAGAACAATCTAGTGTCAGACATGCTGTTTACAGCGCTGTGTCCCTTAATCTGTAAGATGCTGGAGTTTTCGAGTATTTAATGGTCAAATCTGCAGTTTTCAGCCAGAAGAGTCATTTGAAGAGTCATTCAAAGAGTCAGTTTTTTCAAACCCCGCCCACCTGAGGCTAGCACCGCCCACCTCAACTGATAAACCTATTAGGCCTTGTTCACACGGCTTATTTCGCCGCGGATTTGCCGACGGATTGACGATCGTCAATCCGTCGGCAAATCAGTCAGAAATAAGTAACAGCCTATTTTCTATTGATTTCAATAGAAAATACGGCTCGTCGTTCACACGACGCGTATTTCCGTGCCGGATTGCCGCCGCGGATTGACGACGGCAATCCGGATGGAAAAACAATGTGCATGTCAATTATTTACGGATGGATTCACCACTACAATGAATGGAGATGGGGAATCCGTCGGGAAATCAGTTACAAATACGTGCTACACTTAGTGGCACTTATTTGCAACTGATTTTCAACTGATTTCAGAACGTATTTACGATCGGCAATCCGATGTAAAAACGTTCTGAAATAAGCCGTGTGAACATAGCCTTACTCTGAATAGGTAGAAACATGTGAATAACTGTCAGTGGGCGGGACTGGCCTTTGGTGGGCAGGGCTAACACTTAATCATGAATAAGATTTGAGGGGTAAATGCTCTAAAACTGCTGCATCTTACAGAATAAGGAACACAGTGCTGGAAACAGCAGGTCTGACACTAGCTTGTGTTGTCCTCAGCAAGGGGGACATAAACTATGTGACAGGTTCCCTTTAAATGTCAATTGCTGCTGTAGATCTGCCCACAAACTGCACAGAAATGAAATAGGTAAGCAGGAGAAGTGAGGGACCCAAAGGTGGGACTCACACCTAACTTAGAAATCTGTTCCTTGAATTAAATTGCTAGGGGGATCTGGTGGGGTCTTAAATCCCAAAAACAGGATCAGGTAGATCGTAAAAAGATAAAGTAATGAACATATTAAAATTATTCTTGGTATAACCGTATATTGGATGTTGTTTAATGGATTAGTTTTCCTAATAATGGACACAATCCATTTCCATATCCTTGTAATTTATCTTCTCATTCATTTATGGGATTTTTGATTTTCTATGTAACCACTTAACAGAAAAGCTCACCTTTGAGATGTTTTTCAACAAGAGAATATATCTTCCATGTGCCAGTCTCTGACACAGTCATGTTTGCAGTTGTGGAAGCCATGCTGGCAAGGCTTATTATGGAAACTTTATGAAGATTTTGCTCCAGGGAGTGTTCGAAGAAATGAATTGAGAAAAATTCAGGTTTGGAACTTAAACCCAGTATATGCCAACTAATCTTGTCATGAACACAAGCTGTGTATGCTGAAACACAAACATCATTATCTGACATTTACATAGCACTAACATAGGAAAATGCAGCATGTATAATGTATTCATTTATCCATTTTAGGGTAAATTCACACATGGTGGTTTGTAAAGTTTGCCTCGGCATGTTCACACTAAAATCCACAGCAGAATGCAGGACAAGACCAATGGATGAGATTTTATAAACCTCACCCACGTCACAAACATTTTGGGCCTTATGTATGAAAACTGTCTAGCAGTAAGATTGTCTTTGTTGCCCATAGAAACCAGAGTTTAGTTTTTAATTTTCCAGAGCATTATATGAAATAAAAGCTGAGCTCTGATTGGTTGATATGGGCAACAAAGACAGTCTTACTGCTAGACAGTCATCATACATAAGGCCCTTTCTGTGTGGAAAAAATAAGCATGCCATTGATTTTCATTCTGATCTAAAATGTTGTGGATTCTCACTGCAGAAATCACCAATTTCAATCTACCCACATGAACAACATTGCTAGTACCCTTCCATAAAAGAAAGAAAAACTTACAATGGTCACTGAAATAACTTGAAACTGTAAAAAGTAATAATACATTTAAATTTACTGAAAATCAAATAATGAAAATCAGACATTGCTTTTGAATTGTTGTACAAACAAAAAAAAAAATAAAATAATACTGGCCTGGACAGAAATGATGGATCCCCTACAAAATATTGAAAATAAAACTGGAGCTTTTTGGCAAGTCACATCAGCTTATTGTTCACAGATGCAAAATGAGGTATACAAAGAAAATAACATTCTACCTATGGACAGGTACAGAGGTCTCATTGAGAGTTAAGGACATAGTGCCACATGTATGAAACTGTTTAGGTCTAAAACTCAAAAGTAACCTATGGGCAAAAAAGTGAGTTTTAGACCTAAACAGGTTCATACATGTGGCCCATAATTTCTTTGCAATGATTGCCTCAAAAGGTTGTGAAACAAAATCTTAAATTGAGTGTACCACCATTTTTAAATTTTTCAGTTTAACCAATAAGCAATAACTGATTTCCATTAGTTTATTTTCTGTAAATTTAAATATTTTATTACTTTTGTCAGTTTCAAGTTATTTCAGTGACCATTGTGTGTTTTTCTTTATGTAACGAAAGGGTACCAACAATTTTGTCCATGTGTGTCCAATTTCATTTGCAGTACAGAATGGATCATCACACGCCATTCTTCCAATCACACAATCTGTCTGTCTGCTTCCGCACACTTCTTGTTGTCAGTTCAGGTCGTTGTTCTTCGATCCACCTGGACATGCAACATTGACCAGTACTGACAGGAGCATAACTGAAGCAGTAGCAGCCAAAGCAGCTACTATGGGGCCTAGAGCTTGAGGGGTCCACTTAGGTGTAGGAACATTGTAGCATTTTGTAGATAATGGGGGTTTTCTGTTATCTACCAGTACTTTGTGGGTTCTCTGATATATAGCTTTATATCTTAACTTTTGATTATTGCTACCTATACTGCAGCTCGATTTTCCCTTCATTAAGTGTTGGAGTCCTATAAATGCTAGTTATGACCCTGTGTACTGACATCTAAGTCTAGGTGTGCAGCAACCTGGTAGAATGATAAACCAAGGTATCTCGGGTCAGGATTCTTTCAATCTCAGTTTACGACAAGTGGTCAGAACTGGCACATCGATGAACAGGGGGCATCAAACAATCATTCCACACCACTTTCGAGGTTTCATGTGGTTGAAAGACCTGGGTTTTAATCTGTCTTTTATGCCTCCTTCCTCTAGGTGCTTGGAAATGTAATCATTTGCATTCTCGGTGTTGAGGAGTGTAGCATAGGTAAAATAAACCTGCAGTAAAATACATATATAAAACATGTGGATTTTGCTGCAGATTTGTGGCAGGGTCTGGGGTGTAAAGTTTAGTCACATGAATGTATCCTTAAAGTGTTCAAGCAAGCACTTATCAAACACTTTGGGCCTCATTTATGAAAACTGCCTAACGGTAAGGGTATGTTCACACGACGTTTTAGATCCGTTTTTTGATCCGTTTTTTAATAGAAGAAAAACGCATTGAAAACTGCATCCAAACTGCATCCCAAAAACGTATCCAAAAACGCAGCAGCTGATGCTTTTTTGGATGCATTTTTGATGCGTTTTTCAATGTATATACACAGGTAGTTTGAAAAGGTAGAATCTTAAGTAATATACTTTACCCTTGCATATGTATGTATATAAGGGTATGTTATATACTAAATCGGCCCCTAGAGGTCTCATTTGATCTAAAGAACTGTTTGAACTTTAGTAACCTAATGACCTACATTGTCACTTAAGGTGTAGTGTAAGAGGATGCCTAATAGAGGGTGCTATAACT
Source organism: Phyllomedusa bahiana (assembly GCA_025379985.1). Lineage (NCBI taxonomy): Eukaryota > Metazoa > Chordata > Amphibia > Anura > Hylidae > Phyllomedusa > Phyllomedusa bahiana. The sequence continues at coordinate 14,948 of JAODAL010018450.1, forward strand.
GAAATAATTTTCCATGTGTTTCAGATAAAGCCCAGTAGAGGGCGCTATAGCTGAAAGCATTTTCCATGTGTTTCAGATAAAGCCCACTAGAGGGCGCTACAACTGAAAGCATTTTTCATGTGTTTCCTATGAAGCCTAATAGAGGGTGCTATAATGGAAAGCATTTTACATGTGTTCCAGATGAAGCCCACTAGAGGGCGCTACAACTGAAAGCATTTTTCATGTGTTTCCTATGAAGCCTAATAGAGGGTGCTATAACGGAAAGCATTTTACATGTGTTCCAGATGAAGCCCAATAGAGGGCGCTTCCAGCATTTTACATGTGTTTAATCTTATAAATTGCTTTTTATATGTATTGAATTATATAAAAGCAGTTTTTTAGTACAGAATGGGTGTTTATAGAAATTATAGAAGTTTAGCTAATAAATGTATAAATGTTTTAGATGTTGAGTGGTTTCAGTATAAGACTGAAACCACTCAACATTCTATAATAAACTATTTATCTAAAACATGAATAAATTTATTAGTTAAAACTTCTATAATTTCTATAAACCCCTATTGTATACTAAAAAACTGCTTTTATATCATTCAATACATATAAAAAGCAATTTATAAGATTAAACACATGTAAAATGCTGGCAGCGCCCTCTATTGGGTCATTAGGTTACTAAAGTTCAAACAGTTGTTCTAGATCAAATGAGACCTCTAGCGGCCGATTTAGTGTATTAAACTTAAAATTTTAATCCAACGCGCTTTTCGGATGCGCTTTTAGTATCAAAAGCGCATCCAAAATGTACCCAAGAGTATGTTGTGCTTTTGGATCCGTTTTTCGGGCTCCAAAAGCGCACCCCATTGTTTCCTATGGGGATTTCACTTACGTAAAACGCAAGTAGAATTGACTTGTCAATTCTTAAAACAGATCCGAAAAACACATTGAAAAGATGCAAGTAACACGCAACAGCGATCACTCGTCTGAACGGAGATGCGTGTTTTAAATTGAAACTAATGTAATTCACACTGCACATTGTTAGATACGTTTTTTGGATCCGTTTTGGATCCGAAAAACGGATGAAAAATGGATCTGAAAAACGTCGTGTGAACATACCCGAAGACTGTCTGTTGCCCATAGCAACCAATCAGAGTTCAGCTTTCATTTTTCCAGATATGAAATGAAAGCTGAGCTCTGATTGGTTGTTTTGGTAAACAAAGACACTCTTACTGCTAAGCAGTTTTCATAACGGAGACCCTTTATTTTTTAAAATATTTTTATTTAAAAGAGTGTATCTTAACGCGGTCAATAAAAAGTAAAAGGGGTATTTCCATCTCATTGATTAGCTTTAAACATGTATGCATATGCCTAATGCATTTCTGTTCTGATTTTGCTTCATTTCAAAGATACAGTAGCTTACCATCCTGCTTATTTACATTTATTTATTTTTCCTAGGTTATCAACCACCTCTGTGCTGTGGCAACACAGCCCCCTCCTGCTAATAAGACAAAGCTGCTACAGCATAGAGGTGGTTATTAACCTGAAAACTAGCTGTAAACAAACAGCATAGATAACCTGCTGTATCTTTAAAATGAAGCTAAAGCGGAGTAGAAATGCATTAAATCTATTTGGTAAAAATGTTTATTTACTTGCGTCTATTTGTTTAAAACTAATCAATAAGATGGGAAGGTCCCTATAAAGAGAGGACAGTGCATAGTCCATGTGTATATTTGTATAAAGTTTCTGTAACAAGGTGACAAAACACAGCTTAAAAACGGCTGTGGATGTTCACAAATTCCTCCTTGCTCTCACTAAAGAAAGGGCATCTGTAGAGCACAAGCCACTACCTTTATAAGTGAAATAGTGTGTAGACTAAGAATGGGAACAGATACAAAAATGTCATAGTTTGGCACTCCCTCCAGACACTGTGGTGCCAGTTGCCAATAACAGTACAAGACCGGGTGAACGTTGTCTTGGAGAACAGTGTGAGGTTCCCTATAAAGGTCTTTTGGACTGGAACATTGGGGATATACTCTATTGTCTATGATATTATGTGATGCTATTAAACACAGCCGGATTACTAGTTAATTTTTTATGCTGTGACTAACACGTTGAATAATAAAGTAAAATTCTTTTGCATGCTTAAAAGCTGTGTGTGCTGTTGGAAATCTGTTTTAAGAATGGGAATATGTCCATTATTTGTAGGTATTCTCATAGCTTACTGTATCATTCTCTCACCACAGACATGTATGCAACAGAAAATGTCATGGCAAGCAGTTAACTTTATTTGTCTATGGGTAGGAATATGAAGTGCAGCCATGGGGTGGCCAGTGTGGCCTATATTCCTGCCTCTGAAGTGTCCAATGGCCACACAGGTTTGCAGACATCTCTGGTGGGCATTGGTAGATGGATCAGAGACAGGACTATTAGCCACACCACTAGCGTGCAAAGCCGCACCATGTATTCCTACTCTTAGAACACACATGGAAAGAAGATACATCCTCCATGATGTTGTTGAGGTCATATCAGAACTAATGGTCATAGCTATGTAACAAAGCATTACAGCCCGCAGTAATCTGCACTGTGGATATTTAGCCGTTTTGAGGTCTTTTTATATACAAATCTCAGGATAACCACATATAGACTGTATTTCTCACAAATATCAATGATGTCCATATAGCAAGCATTAAGAATTATATTTTGCATGTAGCATACTTATGTACTAACATTTATGTATGAACAGGCTCGGTCAGTTTACCATGAAAGTTGTAAGAATGCATACCTGGTACAGCTCCCATCACATATCCATTTACCGTGTACATTACAGGTTTCTCCTTTGTTGATGAAACTGTTTGCCAACTTTTACTTTCATCAAACACACCAAACATCAGAACAAAGTCTTTGTTGAAGTGTTTTTGTGTTCCATCATCATTAAGGCTTCCTAAGAGTAGATAGGAAAATGTGTTAAAGGGGTTTTGTGGCACCTGAGATGTACGGAAATGTGTCCTAAAACCTGTTTTTATGTTTACATCTGGTAGAAAAGAAGGTTTTACCGTCATCATAGACAGGAGGGATTCTTTACTGTAAGAGCGGTGAGACTATGGAACTCGTTACTACAAGAGCTTGTGATGGTGAATTCATTGAACAAGTTGAAGAGGGGATTAGATGCCTTTCTTAAAAAAATATAATATTACAAGTTATGGTCACTAGATTCTGGAGATGGGACGTTGATCTAGGGATTATTCTGATTCCCATATTTGGAGGCAGGAAGGAATTTTTCCTCTTATGTAGGAAAATTGGCACAATGTGATAAAGTTGCGCACATTGGGGAGTACCATTCCACAGGGGAGGTCATGTAGAGAATGCACAAAATGTCACAGTCACAGTGAATTAACAAAAAACTTGTAAAACTTCTTTAGGTCTTACAAGTCTAAAATAATGCAATACCTATGCAAGTCAGTTGTACAGTATGCCTAAGTCTAGCCCAAATATGTATTTGTACAGAACATAGTTGGAGTTTAGATTAGGATTGTATATCTATAATTGATCTATTAGTGCACAAAGATAGTCAGGAAAGGGGTCCTTCATTTCTGACCACCTTTATGAGTGCAGAGCCACTGCTCTGATAGACTTAAGCCACCAAGTATTGAATAGTCACCCCATTATTTAATGGGAACCATTTAATGCTGTATCAGAGAAGAACTGTGTGACCTCAGGAGACAGCGGACTGCCGAAGGTTAGAAATACTTGACCCAAGGTGACAAGCTGATATATTTGGACTGGTGCAGCGTAAGGATATTTTTCTTGAATGGGTTGTCTGGGTTATTTTTATAAAATTTATTTAGGCTGCTGGTGTCTTAACGGAGAAAAAAAATCATACTTGACTCCCTTCCTATCTCCAATCCGGGGGGGCGGGTGTCCCGGCGGGGGGGGGGGTGGGGGGTGTTTCGGTTCTAAGACTTCTGACTGCTGCTGTCGGCTCAAGAGCACTACAACCATTGATTGGCTGCAGTGTTCAAGAGATATTACTGACATCTTTTAGAGGTGACAAGAACACCGACCCGTGATGTTAGCAATGGCACATGACTGCTGCAGCCAATCAGTGGCTGCTGCGGTCTCAAACCGAGTGCAGCAGCCGGGAATCAACAGAAGAACTGGATTGGATGGCAGATATTGGCAGCACTGGAACAGATGGGAAAAGGGGGGGGGGGGAGGTTGTGGATTAAAGGTATTTTATTTCGCACGCAATAGGCACGTAATTATATTTAAGATAAATAACCAGGATAATCCCTTTAAACCCTTAAGCCCCAGGCCTTAATGACCAGCACATTTTTTAGTTTTTGCCTCCTTGCGTTTCAACAGTTGTAACTTTTCGTATGAGGTCTTGTTTTTTTTATTTTTTTATTTATTACTTTAATTATTATTTTTCATTATTTTATTTTTACAAACACCATCACCAATTCATATTTAATAACTTGCTAGATTAACTCTACAGGTTATTACAGTTGTTTAGATACGATTTTTGTGTGTAATGTAGGCACAATTTTTTTATTTTTTACTACACTTGTTTTTTTTTTACTTTTTTTATAATCCCATGAAGAGATAACTATTTAACAATTTTCCTTTACAATTAGCTGTCATGGGGGCTGGCGCGGGTGCAGTTGACCCCCGCGGCCACCCCCCTGCCCGCTGGGGTCCGCACGGATGCCAGCGGACTACCCCCCCGCGACCATCCCCCTGGCCACCCCAGGTCCGCGCCGAGCCACTTACCCATCCACGCTCCGGTGTACGCTGCTCCTGAGCCCCTATCCCGCCGGCCATGGCGCGTTACCCTCGCCTAGGGCGGCGCGACTGCTGGTTCCTGGATATAAAGGGCCATTACGCCAGTAATTGGGTCCAATTGCCGCTAGCTGGTCCTATATAATGGAATACGCCCCCCAGCACGCACTCTCTGCAGTTTGTTGGGTGTGCGCGTTTGCCCATATTAGAGTGTTGAAAGTCCGGTCTGATTTACCTTGTGTACCAGTCCGTTCCGATACGTTTCCTGACCTTATCTTGCCTGTTTCCTGACTGTCCTGACCGTGCTGCTGACTCTTACCACAAATCTTCTCTGCGCCTGCCCGGCGACCTCCTGCCTGTTCCTCCAACTACGCCTTTGTGGTACTAACTCCGCAACACACTGCGCGATCAGCGCGGCCCCCCTCCGCAACGAGGTCACCCCGGCCGCGAGCGGCTCACGCGATACTCCACACGCAACCCTACACGCGGTATCTCGAGGTCTCGCACACCGGCCATGATAGGGCTCACCACTTCCGCCGCCTCCATGTACGCACACTACACTCAGCCTCTTCTGCTCATCGCACCTGCTAGCTGAGAGACGGCAATTTTCTCCTCGAGCGCAGCAATTTGCGCACAGAACGCGTGAAGATGAAGTCTCTGGAACAACTGGGTCCGAGACACCTTCCGTCAGTCATACGGACAGCTGGGCTGCTAGGGCGCTTAACTCTCTCACATGACGTTTGCTCTATGCTGGTCGCGAGCGACACCTACGACGTGCACAGTCTACACAACAGCGCGCCCCGAAGATCGAGACTCACGGACAACTTAGAGATGATCAATGACTCACCTCACTGATAACAGTGAGCACTTTCTCGTCTACAACTGACAATTCCTCACGGCTACTACTCCTATATAGAGCGCAAGTCGTAGACACGACCCCTTCTATACAATGAGGTGAACATAGTCAGACTGGTGACCTGACAATCGTCTCGCGACGATCATATTACACCATATTATCCGAACACGATAAAGAGTCTAGAGCAGAGTCGACTGAGTGAATGACTATGTTCACCATAAAGTGGAGTCTCCATACGTTCTCCTAGAATTTCAGGTGAATAATAATTGGTCGGCGAGTAGTCTGGATAATCATATGATCAGTAAAGTCACCTGTACATCATACTGTGAGTGTGAACAACATTGATTGATATATCAAAGTCAACGTGGCGAGAGTGGTGCAAGCGGATCTGCGGAAACACTCTGATATGTGGTATAATTGCTTCTACATTGACACACATAGTCTCGCGGGTTGGAAAACTTGAATCACGGTTTGATCACACACTCGCCGACATGTGATCAGGAGCTGTAGTGTCACTCTGAAAAAAATACACACTTGAGTGACAGGGAGACATGCTATTTTGTACATACATGTTTTGGTACATGTGAGCTGTTAGAATCTTTGAGACATTTAGATGTGTTTAATCAATACTGGCAGGTTGGGTACTCTCTTTGCATAGTCAGAGTGTATGGCACGTGTAGACACGACTCTGGACATCTGGCGATAGTGGGAAGGAGATGACTTCTGAAAGTGTGTGTCGATAAGGGTAGTATAGGAGGTGCAATGTTGCGTATACGACAAAGTATCACACAGCATGTTTGCGATACTATAGAACAACTCTTAGGTAGAGACAGGTTAGGGATAAGTGACACAGTGGGGCAATGTGGCGATGAGCGAGGGTCTGGTATAGACACAAAGTGTATGATGTTGTCACACACACACATATAGATCGTAGAGTTTTATGATCTAGAACGGACTGAGTATTGCTCTTATGTGTGATTGGGGAAGTACACGGTGACGGTAGGTACGTGCATCTACTGGTGCGTTGGGAGGGGGAATAATTGGGGTGTGGGAGGATTATATGGGATAAGATAAGTGAGGGTGAATTGGAAGTTTACGTTATGTTGAGGTAATGGTTGTGTTAAGATGGTTAATACTATTGAGAGGATTTAAGAATAGACTGGGTGAGATTATTTGTTGGCCAGGGGGGGTGTTTTCACCAGTGAAAGCTGAAATGCGGATGGACTTGAGGAGCGGATGGATACAAGGTAGCTACCAATGAGAATTGAATGCGTGACTAAGTATGCAACATTCATTTGAGTGCGTGTGGCTGTGCTAATTCTGCTGGGAGTGAGCGACAAGAGCGATAGCTGGATTATTATCACACACTTAAAAGGTATGGATACACGCGCGAGTTGCATTTCTGATTTGTCACTCATTCGGAGGTCGCGGTAAAGGTAACACAGTAACGAGAAGCATTGTGAGATATTAGCACATAGTGTCTGAGGAGTTGGCACTCGAATCCACATGGGCAGATGAGTTTTGATGTTATACATCTCGCGTACGCGATTCACAGCAGATCACTATAGGAGTGTGCGAGTCACGTACTCTGACAATCTGTCATTCAGAACAGGCGAATTGCAGTGTGTCATGAGTGTGGATTGTTACATGGATGCGTCACAATCTAAATAGGAACTGCGGAGCGTGGGAGCTTAGGTTTTGAGTGGGATATTGGTACATGTTATACTTTCGTTTCAATGAGAAGACTGGATGCTGTGCAACACGGGACATATCTAGAACCACAGGCTTGTGTGCGTGTGTGCGCCGTGTCACAGTGGACACAATTGCGTGATATACTTTACCACTGAGCCAGAATATTATGGGTAAGACAGTGAACAGACGATGGCGGTGAGACAATGTGGTGTAACAATTAGGGGATTATTGTTTGGACACTCGTACATGGGTAGGTGATACACGACATGTGGATGGTATGAGAGAAACTGTGTCTGTATAGAATCACATGTTTGTAACACTTAGTAGAGGACTGAAGGGTAAGTTGAGACGCGCTTGACAGGAGAGCTGTGCATGTGTGCATGGTCAGAACTGAGTTATAGTGATGAGCAGTAGGAACGCATTATGACATGATTGTCAGGGTGATCTCACGAATCTACACGGCGCAGAGGATGACACAAATACTGGTGGGATTTAGTAAGAGTGCTAGCACTGTTTATAGTGGTTAGTCACAAGCTAGTGTACGGGTGTTAGGACACGACAGGGAGTGGCATGTGGGGTGTGGACGGGGGGGGAAGGCGTAGAAAGTTAATGGGGGGGGCGGAGGGACGGGTGTGGTGGACGCGAATTTCAGAGGTCGTCTAACACAATATGTTATTTTTGTTTGGATCTGACTGTGATATACTGAGTTAGGGTATTAGCTTTGGGTGTAGACTTGGTTGAGCATACATCATTGTCAGTAGACGTATGACATACTGAGCTGGACTTTCATGTCTTCATGATATTGTGTGAGAGTAGGTGTATCTCTCTCTAGTGAACACACTCAGTATATGACTCTAGGTATGGTGTGTCTAGTGTGCACTCACACACTATTGACACGAGGTGTATGACACGGTCTTGAGAGGTAGCACGCGATAGAATTCAATTTGGTCTCAGTTATGTTTTGGACGCTTGTGCACATCTCAATTGGGGGGGTGTTGGTGATAGCAGTTGCAACTGAGCTAACACGACAGACACACACTAATTTCACTAGACACCGAAGATTCATGGGACGTCTGCGGAGAGGTTGGGGAGATAGTTTCACTCTGGGGATTAGCATTCATTCAACAGACGGTACATTATCTTTGATTACGTGTGTAGACTTATTTAGTCTACACGATATATTGAGTGTAGGCTGTAAAGCAGTTTTGAGAGGATACGAGCGAGATCACAATTTAGGATTACACACAAGACACGTATATATATATTAGGAGGTCTTTGTGGCGTTGAGAACATAGGTCAGGATTAGTTGACATATTATCTGGCGATCAACGATGAGGATATGTTGGGTGGGGAGTGTTATCATAGGTAGGTTTTGAATGGTTGGGAGCGTTTTATAGTGACACAGGAATATCACGATTCGTAGCTGGCACGTATACACACACTGTTGATTTGGTCAGCATATAGTCGGTAATTTAGTGTACAAAGTTATTGTCATAATTGGACGGAGCGATCGAGAGGACTGATAATGGATTTGAGGAGAGAGCGTATCAGTCACTGGAGATGTGTGAGCATTATAGTGGTTCTGGATCTAGAGAGTAGACATAGGTCTAGTAGCGTTGTGACGCATCTATCTTTATACAAGAGGACATAATCTTTGTTTAGGCGACATAATACAATTGTACACGATCACTGAGAGGACATGAGATCTCAAACGAGTGAGACACAACATACGCGATGGTGTATAGAGTGATCATAGGACACACACAGGTGTAATTGATCTTACGCGAGAGTGAAGGCAAGTGTATGAGAGGTTTGATCTCTCTATGTTTGGAGGTAGACTATACATGTGTGATCACGTTGCGCGGCACAATAGTACTACATTTGGTCTGCACTGATTTTATTTTACATAATTTACTGCACAAAGGAGAGAGAGTACTGGGAGGATTGACAGAGAAGATATCGAGATGATATGTCAATATTGTTTGACAATCTGATGAGAGTACATATATGTGAATACATTTTATTACGTGTCGAATGTTGCATGAGATTCTAGATGGAGTCTAGACAGTCAGATGTCATATATGGGACGTTCAGATGTGCATAGGGGACAGACACATCACACTTGGACGAGACTTGACAGATAGTCACATATATACATGGTCGGATGGCCTCTAGTGGGTATGGGCACGGGCGAGCAGGTTTCTGGAGGACTAGCCTGGTATAACTCTCTGTAAGAGAGCTTGGACGTCACACATGAGGAAATATGTTTCACCAGGTCATTATGGTTTTAAAAGACTAAGTCACAGATGGTGGACATAACAGAGTGACTGAGAGTACAGTTCAACTGGGAGCAACATTATAAGTGATGGATGAAGGTATACTTTCTAGTTTATACTATAATCTCATGTGCACATGACTCAGTTAGTCACGTAACATTTTGTGTACTGGAGGGACATGTTATGGATTCTAGTCTCTAGAGTGTGATATGACACAATATAGTGACAGAAGTGAGAGACTAACTCTTGCACACGTGGATAATGCACGTTAGGACAGCGTGGCTCCTACGATAGTGTCTATAATACTGATGATTCTTTGGATCATGATATTTGAGAGATGTCTATAACGATATTTCGTTTTGTGTTCAAGGTCTCACGAGCGGGTGATGCTGAGTAGATAACATCTCTTTGACACAGGGTATTGACGCGGGAGAGGCACTGGGGTGTTTAAGACAAGTTGGGACTTCTGACGTCTGACATATGAGTGGAGGAGTCTTATAGTAGGTTCTCATCTCATGATGGGATAGTATTGAAGCGAGGGGTGGTTTTCGATTAGGGGTGATATTACAGATGTACAAGGACAGGGATCATCTATTGCAGATGGTGTTGGATCTCTTCACTTTCAACTTGGACTCAATCATCAACACTCTCTTAAGGTATGAAGGTAGAGTGGGTGGATGTCTTAGAACTACCATTGTGACTAGCAAATATTAGGCGCGAAAAGCGTGCTCATGGGAGGTTCGGATGCTGATTTACATAGGAAGGGGGGGAGATCTAGACATGGTAACATGTATTTTTTGGGGGGGGGCGGTGTGCACTGGATTTCATGACAGCAGACTGACGATGGTGTGACCTATGTTTTCTCTGGTGAGGTAGTGGTGAGCACTTATTGTGGAGACTAATTTAGGACTGGGTGCATTAGACAGCGGTAGAGGATTGGCAATCAGGCTCAGGTGTCTATTAGTACGTAGAGATAGTGGGTATCTCTGTGTATAGCGGTGGTGAGTGAACATGAGGGGTGGAATGTACAAGTGTGTTTAACACGGACATTTGACACAGGAGGGTCATCACACAAGACGCATTACTAAGTGGCACACTCGGAGGTACAGATGAGAGGAGACAAACTGGTTTCATTCATCATAGTCTACGATGATTGTTACAAAGACAAAGACACTACAGGTGCGGTGTCAGTCTGAACTGTGCCACTTCAAGTAGATTTCATCTGAGAGGATGGGACAGAGTAGTTGGGGGGGTTAGATGGGGGTGTGCTCAGACAATTGAGTTGGTGACCACTGGGAACACATTGTGGAGCTACATGATGATGGTGCTTTTGTGTGTAGTTTGGGTGCACTGGTATACGGGTTGAGGCGCGCACACTGGGATTACATAGTACAAGAAACATAGCGTTACATATTATGATCAAGGAACACACAATGGTGAGTCACACATATGGTATAGGTGGGAGTGGGTAAACAGGATAGGATCTCACATAGGAGATGCTGATTGGAGAGACATTTCTTTGTTTAGGAGTGGACAGATCAGTAGTTATTTTCGGTCAAGAACAGAGTGAGAGTGCTTTATTTTTAGGCAGCGATATGGGGGGGGTGGAGGGTGTATTGGTAGGAGCAGTGATGGGATTGGACACACAGGGGAGTGTCACTTTGACGTGGATACAATGAGGTGGACAGAGTTCTTTGTTCTGGTCAGAACTTGTAGTTAGAGTATGAATACGGGAGTTATGGTGTGGTGCGTGGTGACCCTAGTAGGAGGTTTGGTGGTGCACATTGGATTACAGAATGTCTGACACATATTTAGGGGGGTTGAAATTAATGACACACGAGGTCAACTTCAATCTAGACTTTATGATTTGAGTGTTCGGGAGTTGAAGAGTTATGACAACACTGCGGAGAGAGTGAGGGACAGATTAAAGATGTAGGAGCGTCCTCAATGCACAACATTCTAATGTGCGTATGTGGTTGGTGACTCGATGTGTAGTGAGGATAGGTGCAACACACACACACAGTTCTGATGGACACACAAGCCTTTAGGAAATTGGTGTCCTTTTATCTAACTACAGACGAGTGATTTGAGAGAGAATACATGAAGGAGTGATGGTAGGGGGGGCTGCGAGTGTGTAACTGTGTGGGTGGGAAGCGAGGAGTTAGAGAGTCTTGAATAGTGTGAGCAGAGGGCATTGTAGTAGTGAGTATACTGAGGACACATAGATAGTGTTGAGTTAAGGTAGGGAGTGAGGTGGAACAGGGAGAGAGTACACACACTTGCATACACGGCTGGAGTTCTCAAAACTATAGACAGTTGACTACATAGGTGGATCTCAGGTAGATGATGGTGCAGCGAGAGTGTGTGAGTACTGTCTCTCCATCTGTAATGATGTGACCACTACTCTTTCTGCAGATGAGTAGTGTGGATAGAGGACGTGCGATTATAGAGTCATTATAGAGCAGCTGTGGAGGACATGACGTTCTTGTGAGGACTTGTACGACACACTTGGACAGACACATAGATCTATGAGGTTTGGAGTAAGGGAGATGAATAATGAAGGATGGAAGGAGAGAGACGAGTGTTATAGGTGATTATGACTGCACACTATGTATCAGAGATTGTGAGAGGGGGCACTGGGGAGGGTGGTGAGGTGTGCTACACAGGTTGTAGTGAGGACTACAACAGACAGATCGGTGCTATGTGAAATGGTCTGAGAGGACTAACACTGGATAGTAGTTCTAGTCGTTTGGGAGTTTGCGACAAGTGTGGAGGAGTGGTCGAGCAGCAACTGGGTGAGATGGTCGAAGTGCGAATTGATCGTAGAGACATGCGACTTTCAGACTTTAGTGATATATGATAGAGACACGCTTCTAGGCGGTCCTTGAAAACTGTCATGGTATACTGTAGGTAAGCATGAGATTGAACATGTGTAGTGGTTCATTAACACATGGGACGTAAGTGAGGTGGTGACACACAGAAGAGGGTTTGATTGACATCTCTTTCTTAGGTGGGCACAGTGCACAACGAGTCTTGATAGAGGGGTGTTGATTAGATGAAGTAACTAAGCGCCGTATACAACTTAATACGGATAGCACATTGTGAGGTAAGTCTGGGAGATCAGGTATATAATCTGTAAACACACACTAGCATCTAATAGCCTGCTGACAGTTAGAATATAGGACGATGTGTGTGCAACAATGATAGCGATGTCTAGTGAGTGTGTCCTCTCATGTGCACAACAAAGTAGATCTCTGTATCTCTGTACTGGTGAATCACACAGTGACGGTGGGTATTTGTGTAGTGACGATTACACACACAATATGAAGGACAAAACAGAGGAGTATCTGGATAGGCATCGGGGGATTTGGGAAGACAGAGGGGAGAAGAGGTGAGGTGAACGGTGTATTCAGGTGTTAGGACCAGAGTGAAACAAGAGAGTGTTCAGGACATAGCATACAGGATTGAATGAATTGGAGGATGAGCGGCGTAATAGAGGTCAGAGACACAGGAGCATATTTATGTGGTGAACACAGCAGGAGGGGTCTAGGTGAGGGAGGATGACTGGATTCGGAGAATCTGGGGGAGGAGTGGGTGTGGAGAGTGGCGCATGACTAGGATTGAGGTAGATGTGTGGGACACACAATATTGCTAGGGAATCGAGTGTTTATACACTGATGTACACTCTGAGATTGACATATATATGACACAGGTAATATGTGTTTGTAGTAGAAGGGAGGTGATGCACACACGTTAGAGTGTTAGGTGGTTATTAAGGTGTGAGGAGGTGGAGAGTCTTGACACTGATGGAGGTGTAGCTCTCTATGGTGTAACACATGAATGATACCTTGAAGGGGTGGGGAGGTGTGACACAGTGATGAGGACAGAAGTCTGGTGTGAGAGTCTCTCTCTAGAGAGTTCTCGGAGGGTTGTCAGTGTACAGTAGGGTCTGGTCGAGTCTACATCACGACTTACAGGATGGTACATTGTCTGGATACTTGCACATGACGCATAGGTTGAATAAAGGCATAGAGTGATGGAGAGTGTGGCGGTGATGGTTGAATATGAGCATTCTTGATTTGTCGGATTACACACTATGGTAGAACAGTCATTCACACAGAATGGACACTGACACGAGGAGAGAGGACACTGTATGACATGCGGATGGATAAACATGAGTGGAGTGTTTCTTTAGTAGATATGTGTAGAACAGCTAGTTGTTTTGTTTGACAAACAGGTGCTGTTGAACAGGTAGTATAGTTTTAGGTGGTAGAATGGATCTGTATGTGGTGATCTCTCACAGACAGCTAGAGCATGAGGATGAGGTCACATCTAGGAATATTTTAGGTGATCGAGTTTATTGATTTCTAAACCGATGAAGGTGGATTGACGTGAAGGTGGACTATTGATAGGGGTTGAGAGCACGGACACAACGGTTTGGTATATAAGACGATGACTAGACATCACACAACAGACGGATTCAGGGATATATTCTTACAGTTCATATATACGTGTGACGATTGGTACATGAGAGCAGACACAGTGTATAGATAGGGGCGCACTACATATGAGACACATCGAGGAGTTGTGGACGTGTATGGACATAGAACTAAAACAGGGTAGTCTTCATCTGGGATGTGTAAATATGGTGTATATAGGGTGGGAGGAATTAGTATCTTATGGGTGCAGTCATGATGTGGAGTTAGGGAGACCTAGAGAGTCACACATGTCAGTGACAGAGGAGAGAGTCAAGTGGTGGATGATGTAGCGGCGATACAACGCACAAACAGAATAGTGAGGTCACTTGCTGTGTGTATGGAGAGAGACGAAGAATAGTACACATTATCTAGTATTTGGGAATTGTGTGGGTGGACAGGTGTGATATGATGACGAGATAGGATTGGATTGATGAGGAGGAGCATGTGAGGAGTGATGAATAGTATTACTGAGATCACGGGTTACAGACAAGTTCATTGGATTCATAGGACTAGTGGGTACACACACACTACTGGTGTGGGAACTACTCTTCTAGTCATCTAAGTTGTGGAGTCAAGACACACATAAACAGAACATCACAGTGAGAGAGTGTAGGTGTATAACTAAAGGGACACTGAGGTGTAATTTGTGACGAGTTGTACAGAACAGTGTATAGATACTAACTTAGTGGTCTAGTCTATACACAGATTTACGAGATGGAGATGAGAGTCATGTACGTTTGGATAGGGGAGAACATCGGTAGAGTACACACTGAGAATTGTATGGCGACATTTGACACAAGTGTGAACGGGTGCGTTGTGTGATTGGATTTAGGGGGATGACGGGGACGATTGAGGAAGGAAGGGTGGGCACGGAGGGTTCTATGTGGTGGTTCTATGGGGAATGGACAATTATAGCATAGGTGGAGTGTGAGGGGTTGTATCACACAGGGTGAGAGGACGGTCATAAGGTTATATTGGTTGCAGGGAGTAAAGTTGAATGAACGCTTTCTAGGAGAGAGAACACTGTTGAGAGGGCATAGAGCGACAGGGAGCAATATTGACGATCTATAGGTCTATATGCAGACGTAATGTCTGATGTGGAGTGCTGACTTATGAGCTAGGCGATGTAGAGTGATACTAGAGGATCACATGATGTTTTTCGGTGATGCAACTATTATGGCCGAGATAGCACACTGTTTCATCGTTGTGTGGTGCTCTATTTTGGGTATGAGATGGTTTAGTTAATCAGTAAGACAACACATTAATACAAGAGATATCAGATACACATTTTTTAAATGACATGGTTACAGATGGTATGACGGGAGTCTTATGCATTACAAGTAGAGAGTTGCAGTTGAGAAGGTTTAAAAATAAAGATAAGTACACAAGAGGGAGTGGAGCGGACATCAGTGACATAAGGGATGAACTCTAGATTTTGTAACAACGTGTATTCATGATAGGGCAAGGCAAGTCACTATAAGGGACAAACACACACTACAGACATGGAACACAAAATTAGAAGGTTGATGTGGTAAGGGGTGTGAAAAGAGAGTACAGGTCATCAATAAGGGCAGGTTTTATACAAAATAAGGTTCGGAGAAAGGGTGGGGCGGAAGTTTATGTGAAGGGGAGACACACAATAAGAGGTTTGCGTGTAGTGAGGTGAGGGGGGGGGACTTTATACAGGGAGAGATAAACAGCGAATGAGAGTGTCACAGTATACGTAGTAGAGCACACGTAGGGATACTGAAGTTATGGTAGGATGGGGGTAGATATAGAAGTGACAGTGATTGTTGGACTCACGTGGAGTTGAGACGAGTCTACTTTTAGTAGACTTGGACTTAAATGGGGGGTCTCTAAGGGTGTGTACAAGGAGACAAGAGAGAGTGACTGGGTGTCTTTAAGGAAGAGCATAGTGGTTGATGTGGTGTATGTATCACATGTGGTTCTATTTAGTGAGTTGATTGACATTATCATGAACACACGTCACTTGGGGCAGGTCACGTCATGGGAGTTCAAATCTACAGGTATGTATCTCTCATGGATATGAGACGGCAACGAGAGGAGTAGGGGTTTCTCTCGAATTCACTAAACACGAGTGGTTGGGATGGACTGGTGCGACAGATATGATGGAACATAATTCGTCAGCAGTGAAAGGACTGAGCAGTGGATTCAGTATGATCTATCTCTATCTACAGTACGGATATATATCTATAGTGAACTCTTAGTTGTAGTGATGGATCCTGTTTATCTTCTAGTGGAGAGTGGAGACCAGGACTCTAGTGATAGTGACACGAGAGTGCAGATTTCAGTACACATTATGAGTGGGAAACATGTAGTCTGGTGGTGTATTTGTGGTATTACATCTACGAACGAGGAGACACACAACACATTCGTACACACAGATGTTGGGATGGGAACACTCTAACGAGATGTGTTATTGATCTGATCTACAAGAGTATTGATGAGCAGACTTGGAGAGTTAGATAGACAGATAGATGTGTGTGGTGCGTTGAGTCTGCGCAGTGTAGTGGAGGGCACACAATCTTATAGATCTGCGTGGGTCAGGATGAAGCGAGGACATGGTACACGTGAACAGACAATATAGAGAGTGAGAAGAGTGTAGGATGAGGTACTCACATATAGGGGAGATATACACAGTGACGAGAGTCTGGAGGGAGTGTTCACGCGTAACAAACTTAGAATGAGACCTGGAAGAGGTTCTACCAGATGGACATAGAGTGCATGTGGTGGAACAACAACAGGTGAGGATGGTCTCTTTAGTAGTCACTTGGCGGGGAGTATAGTGATTGATGTAGTTGACAGATAGTACTAACATGGGGGATGTGGAGAAGGGACACATGTGTGAAGAGTGCGTAATTATGGGGCAAGATTCAGAAGGGGAGATAGTTTGTAGCTGAGTCACTAACTGAAGTGGTGTGTGATGGTAGTGGTGATATAGTGACACGACAAGAGTTTGGCACACCTATATTTACCTTAAGACACACACTGAGTGTTAGGACATTCAGTCTAGTAGGCGTACATGGGACAGGTGTTTCTTGAGGTGCCTGGGTTAATGTAGCATGGGGTGTGAAAACATGTGGAGTGGACAAATTGATGTGTAGTCTAACACGGGGACAATTACACGAACACAGTGTAAAGATGTATGTGAGGGGAAGATGGTCGGAGTCTTTTAGACGGAGTAGCAGGAGGGGAAGCATTTGAGTGTTAGGATGGAAGGAAGATCACGTGGAACACACACACTCTAGGTGCGCATTATAGATCTGACTACATATTGACAATGTGGCGAGGGGACAGTGTAATGAGGAGACGATAGGTAGCGAGGATCGGAATGATGGGAAGATGGGATGAGTCAGGAACTACACTGACATGCGTCGATGAGTAGGTCGTGAGTGTCTATCAGAGGAAATGTAAAAGAGTAGATCTGAACAGATAGTCAGAATCATAATGTGTTTGTAGATCCTTGAATGAGCATATCTTGGTCAGGGGAGATGTTACACTTGACCAGAGTCATCTGACGTATGGCATCAGTGATGGTCACTGTACACATTTAGTTTGGAGATGAGGTACAGAGATGGTGGGGGGAGTACTAGTAGGGGTTTAATTGTTTTTAGTTGGGGGGGTGTGTGTGGGGATGGATGTGTATATTAATGGTTGGAGTTATTTGTATGGTGGTGGAAAGGGAAGTATGATTATGTTTTTTTGGTACATGGTTGAGCAGGATCTAGTATGTGACACAACTGGGTGAGCGTTATAGGTAGTTGTGAGTGGAGGGAGGATAGATTATCATTAGACTGAGAGGTCATGTACACACAGCGAGCTAGAACACAGGTACTAGGGTAGATCTATAGGTGGGTCAGCAGAGTTAGAGGTCTGTATGAAGTCAGTAAGAAGGACGTAAGGACGGATTACACTAGCATTACATGAGTTTGACATCCTATGTAACACTCATGACGAACGACACAGATCAGTGGGGATTCGAACAGTAGGCAGCGGCGCAACACTGGTCAAATGGTCGACTTTAGAGTCACGGATACGGGGTTTTTTATAATAGCAGAAGAGATGAGAGACACACTAAGGCGAGATCAAGAACAGAGTGTGGGACAGTTGATAATTAACGGTGGTGGTTAGTCTTTGGATGTTGGTGTGTGAGAGGTTCGATTCGAGATGGTCTATAGGAGTGACATAAACGATGCGAGAGCGAGCTCGTCTAGGTGTTGTGTGAGAGGTCAGGAGGGCGAATGATGATACGCAGTATATTATCTGGATTGATTAGACATGGTGAGGTAAGGGGCAGTAGATGTATTTGTCACTTTAGAGAAACGGGGAGTGTCCACACAGTGTGGAGGATTAGTGAGTACGTTCTTATTATCATCACTAAGAGGGGAGGTGAGGGCGGACATGTTATAAGTGAGGGATATGTAGTGGGTGTCAAGAGGCATGGGTTGTCTGTGGTTTTCTTCGAGTGATGAGGTTGGAGTAGTCTGTGTGTGGGGTTAGTGGATGGAGGAGAGATTTCTTTCTGTTCTAGAGTTGTAGATGGTGTGTTGTGTGGTTATTCTTTTGTTTGTGTGTTTTACTCTAGATCTCACTCTATACTATCACACATAACTCTCTCATCGTGATCAGTTCAAACGACATCTTACTGTGTACAGGGTGATATGAATCTGTATGATAGATACATGGGATGTTAGAGACATAGCACACTTGTCTAGGATGTGGGTGCTGGAGGAATAGTAGCGTCTTAGGAGTGAAATAGGTTTATGAGGGATGTCTGGTGTATGGAAAGGTGTGTATTCTTTGTATCACTCGGGGAGAATTTGTGAGCGATGGAGAGTCTAGGAGTCTATAGCTATGCTATTACTTGTCTCTTAGAGCTGATTTGGGCGCACACACAACTAGGCACATGTGAGGAGTGTGCAACTGCACTAGGGGTACACATATAGTGTGAATTTTAGAGAGAGTCTAGCGGTGTGCAGCGAAGGTTTTACACATAGGTTCTAGTCACAGCAGGGCAGACTATCGTTACAATTATGTCTGAGGACGAGGAAAGAGAGAGGTATATCTTCTATTATGATCTTATAGAGTCTATGGGTCTGATTAGGGTACACACTCGGTGAGTACGAGGTGACAGAGAGTAATCACTCTTTGGGTAGGATACACACAGGACATCATGGACTGTTATAAAGTCTTTACAATACATCTAGTTGGATGTGCGTGTGGTTCTGGGGGGATATCACACGGTTGTTGTGATGATTATCTTTGTGGATAAGAAGATTAGGGACTTATTCTATGGATCTGAGTTTATGATTCACACACACATGATGTCAATGATTTGGTAACGAGAGTTTGGAGGCGAGGACATACATTTGGAGAGGATAGTTCTGGATGAGTGTGCTCTGAGGTCTTGTGTACGACAATGGGAGAGTGTATAGACATGAGACTGAGGTATATATTGGAGTACACAAACTGTGGATGTGCACACTCACATCTGAGCGACAATGTTGTTGTCTGGTATTCCAGTGGCAGTTGGAATTGGTTAGTTCTTAAGTATACAAGGACAGGAATCATACCTAAGTTGATCAGATTGTATATGGTGGGCATATGACATTTTCTTGTATACGAGTAGAGAGGCGTCTATAGGTATAATGGGAAGGAGTGAGGACGCGGTTCACAATATTGAGGACATGATCTGAAGAGCAATGGAGGAGGTGTATGGTGCATACTTGTGATGAGTGTGTGTGAGTCTGTAATGTGTGGAGGACGGTGAGGGGTTCAATGGGGAACGTGTGTCATGTGGATCTATAGATGTGGGTGCGTCAATATGTGACTATATTGGCAGGTGGTGTTGCATGGGATATGGGTGTGTCAGACATGATAACAGGAGTTGTATTAACTCTAGTGTGACTGTAGACGTATGATATTTGCTGTATAGAGTAGATGAGGGACTAGGGTTTCACAGTAGAGAAGTGAAGCGTGTATTGGGGGGATCATCTATGTAATAGGAAGTTTGATGTCATCTGGAAGTGGTATGTGAGAAAGACAAAGATATGTCACATGAGACTCTACTTGATGGTTTTGTTTTTCTTATCTAGATCTTACACAGTGACATAGCATGAATTCTATTAGGAAGGATAAGGAACACATGTACATTGAGGCTAAGAGGGTGAGATCTGAGTGGTGGGACATCAGTAGCGAACACAAATAGGTGTATTTTCTGAATGGATGGAGGTGGATATCTGTGTTGTCGACAAGTGGGATTACATGATCTGGACATTGTGTGTGACACATGTGGGATGATGGAGTCTATATACAATACTTACGATCAGAAGACATGTACATGTACGGCAGCATACAGACACAGGATGCATAGATGTTGCGTAGTGGACTTCAAACATGCTTGGGGAGGGTGGGTTGGGTAAGACACGATTTACTATGCATGCAAGTAGGATGGAGGAGGGTCAGACACGGAGGAGGATATACAGTGGCGCATATTTGGTATGGAGAGGAGTCTGAGTTGGTCAGTGGCGATGAACCTACTCTAGGCATGAGATTTAGGAGTCATAGGTGGTGGTGGTATCTGGTGACAATAGTGGGGGATAGTAGGCACTTTTATTTAGATGTGTGTGAGAGAGGGTAAGGTGTGTGTGGTGGAGACTCTGGGGTGGGTGAGGCTACTAGAGTATAGAGGACTGTCTATGTATTACACTATTATGTGAGGATACTCTTCTCAGGTTGAGGTTAGATGTTCACTCTGATGGTTCATATGTGTGGGGAGTGAGCACAAGAGTATAGTATGTATGTGGGGTGATTTGAGTATGAATGAATTAGGTAGATCACATGAGTTGCTTACTATGCGTGTTGTGATTTGTAGGTCACACTCGAGCGGTTGACTGATGAGCAGGGTATTTGTGTGGATATGGGGGAGAAGAGCGTTACAGTGATTATTACACACATCTTCAGTTTCATTTTACTTGTTTCATTATCTTCTACAACAGTGAGAGGGTGGTGGACACAGATCTATTGGTGAGGAAGGAGCAGGAGGAGACATACGACACACACATAGATCATATTGAGGAGAGAGAGGAGATGACTTAATCTGTGGAGGTGAGGTTGGGAGTAGTGGTGGTGACATCAGAGTTGGAGTATGTGTCATGTGACTCTATACTGTGTATAATGTGGGGAGGCTCTATTCTTCTGACTATAGATCCGGAGATGGCGTAGTGAGATCGTTACTACAATCTAGGATGAGATATGTGGACACGGAAGGAGTGGAGTGTGTGTGCACATAATGTCCAAATGTTGTATGACGCGATCTGGCATTGGGTACATCATGAGGAGAGTAGGTGGATGAAATTAGGCGGCGTATGGGCTCTCTATGTATCTATGGACACGGTGTATGAGATGTCACGATCTATGTCACGGTGCAGATTACTTGTGTGGTGTGTACTGTTTTGTGAGACAGATCTTGATGTGGGTTATGGGTGTGTTAAGTGTAGAGGTGTAGTATGATGTTCTGGATATGACTGATATCTGTGTCGCTGAGTGTGTACACATAGGTTGAGTGGTTCAAGATCTTGTGATCTACGTCTATGGACAAGTTCTTCTTTGGTGTGTAAGGACTTTAGATCTCTCTAATTTTACTGGTTGTACTGGGTGTGATCTTACTACTTTGATGGGTTATCCTTATGTACAGCGTTATTAGTGTTAGCGTTATATTGATTGATCTAGTTCACATATGTGGATCTCTACACTGTTGTGATCTGTGATAAGGAGAGCGTTATACGTTGTGTCATAGTGGGTTGGTATGTGGAGACAGCAAGGTACAGGTAATGGATTGTTTTAGTATTGACTACTAGGTACGTGCTATCTAGGTTATTAGTGTTCTCATCATCATCTCTAGTACATGGGGAGTACGGTTAGTGCAGTGTTTAGTGAGTGTTATAGGGATAGCTTTAGACATTGAAGTAGATGAGTGGGCAAGTGGATTGCAACAGACAGGTATATGGGCTTATGATAACAGGAGATGTGCATGACTGTGAGTGGTAGGGGGATCATGGAGACGAAGAGGGGGGGATTTGTGGTTTGATGAGAAGGTGGTATGGTTTGTGTAGGGATGTGAGGTTGGGGGTGTGTTAGGTGATTATTGATACATCAGGGTGTATCTTGTGTAGGGGTTTTGATATGGGTTGGTTATAAGAAATGAGGGAAACATATATGACTGGGAACTCATGAACACAGACAATACAGGATTACTCAGTAGCATGGGTTCAGCGCGATTTGGAGGAGGGTCGTGACGAGAGAGGGAGTTATAGATGAGGAGCAGGATCAAGGGAGAGATGCAGTGATGACTACAATCACAGTGTAGTGATTGGTCATACAATATGACAAGATTACTTTGTGATGATGTGACATGATTTGTAACAGGTTGAATATGTGGTCGTGGTGACACAAGTAAGTGACAGACATTATAGAGTTAGACTGATGTGGTGGATGGCAGATTTGGTAATGGGGCGTGATAGCTGCAAAGACGACAGACACAAACTCTTGAGTGTAAATTTGAGCATAGGTCAGAGGTGGGTCTCTGGCTGAGCGATTATATGATATCTATTAGAGAAGATTACGAGCACCTGCATCACTGTCGGCGATGTGACTTGACTAGGGTGTACTTCTGGGAGTAGTAGGTCGTAAGAGGTAGAGTGTTATCTATGAGAGTGCGGCGCAAGAGATCAGGTCTGAGTAATTGTATACACAGCACGGACACACAGGTCTGTGGAGAGTGGTGTTATATGTGTAGGGGAGATATAGATACACTGATCTATTATTTCTAGAGGAGGATGTTGGTGGACAACAGGACTGCTAAGTCTTATTGGGTCCTGTGATGGGGTGAGAGAGGATGGTGAAGTAGTTGTCATCTGGGTTCTATTACTCACAGAACAGAGACGGTGTTTCATACAGACGAACGTAACGGTAGAGCATTCATCACAAGTATAGTGGTTACACGAAGAGAATCTTATGGTCTGACAGGAACACACACTAAGAGGGGATACACTGACGGGTCTGTCAGGGGTGACATACTCAGCACGTAGGGATACGAGTTGAGAATAGATCCAAGGAGAGGGTGAGAGGGATGTGGAGTGGGAGGGGTACACATAGATTACGAGCGAGTGTGGAGAGTTAGAAGTGTATCTTGAGAGAGGTCTATTCTGTGCTAGCACTCATGGATGAACTTGAGGGTGAGAGTTTCTTCATGTTGGTGTCAGTTTATTGAGTGGTTATTCTTATTATTAGTCTATTTATTATGGGCATGATATGTCTGTCTGGGTGTCATGAAACACATTGGTGAGAGAGATGAGAGGCTTGGTCTCAGTGGAGTTGACAATACATAATGCACAGAAAGACCTATATTGGTGGATCACACACGGTGGTGGTGGGTGTGTGACCTCTTACATGGAGGAATACACAGTGGAGTGGGGGATGTAGGTGGTGTGCGTCATGATGTGGTAGGGTGGTACTTCTTGGGTGTCTGAGTCTACTGTGTTGTGTGCACACACAACTTGATTGGTAGTAGCGGATTATTGAGTAGACAGTTATACTCTTTGTTGAAATTTTCAAGAGTGAGTTAAGTGGTCAGAGATATATGGAGATATTCATATTGAGCGATATTATAACTTCAGTTCATGCATAACACTTAATGTGAGTGGACGTTTGTGAGATAGGACACACTATATATTACTGGAGAGAGGTGAGGATTGTTGATTGGGACTAGAGAGGATAGTGATACTATTAGACAAGAGGGTCTATCTGTAGATTTGGAGGTGCGACAGAGATAGTTTGAGTGATGGGTCTATGTAGTGTGGACACGATACGGTAGCACAGTGAGACGACGGGGTGGAGTGATTGACATATTCACAGCGACATAGGGTCTGGTGCATCACGACAGAAGTACACAGAGACACACGGGAGACAGGGGTGTACTCTATGCATCAGAGTTTGCGTAGACACATTCATTTCTTTTCTATGTTATATCATATGATAGTACAGTTGAGAGCACACACATCATGACGTGTACAGACGTATATATACAACTTAGGGTTTAACGACGTTTCTTAGCGCGTTGGTACACAGAATCTATGGAGAGGGGGGGAACTCTAGTACTCAGAATGGGAGAGATTAGGGTGTGCGAGGGAGTCTACTTTTGGGTGATAGGGGGGTGTCATCTATCACAAGATCGATGCAGAAGTATCTTTATAACACTTAACATGTTAACACATGTATAGGTTCAAGAGAGAGGTTTTAGTAGACAAATCACGGACATAGACAGTTCATGTGTAGTAGCATCACATACACATAATAGCAATAATATATGAACGATTGGTGCGTGTAGCACAGTATCTGAGGTCTGTCGAGGATATCATTTATGTATGATCAGTTGTGACTTCACATGAAATCATCTGTGGGAGAGTAGAGTGGGGGATCAGGCACAAGTGGACACCAACGATAGTAGGTCATTAGTCAGACACAGACACTATAGAGGTGTGGGTGAGCACGTCATTTAGGGAGCTTTGGTATAGATGAAGGTATTAACTTGAATCACGTTTCATTGGATTAGCACACAGGGCATAACACATCTATGTATCAAACACACTTAGAGGATAGAATATGGGTAATTCATTCAGCACCAGAGAACAGGTGATTGTGAACAGACACAAGGTGTCATATCATACACACAGTCTGTGACAGACAGCAGTAGTGTCATCTAAAGGAAGGTATAGGTTGTTTGAGTGGGGTGAATGAGTGTCTGGTAATTAGTTGACTCTAGGCACACTGAGGTGTAATGATGACTCTGGTCAGGCTGAAATGTCGCATACAGGGTGCATAGGACATTGGGATATATACAATTTACGGGGGTGTAGGAGACATGTGTACACATACAATGTAGCATGGAGCAGTGATAGATTAGAGCAAGGGTGTGCGATAACACAGGGGTGAGGTCTGGAGAAAATGAGATACAATTAGGAATGTGTGAGATCACACATAGACATCTGCAGGCATGTGTATGGTGGAGGTAAAACAAACAAACAGTATCCATTTGTAAGACATCTGACATGAGTGGGCACATGGACAACGAGCAACTCTGTAGATTGAATGGATTTCACATGAGGAGTAAAGTCTAAAAGGGAAGGTGGGAGGCAGATGGGGTCACAATGTGGGAGGATTTAGTTGTGGTATAGATCAGTGTTAGATTATGGGGGGGGGTATTTGTGTTGGGGGGGATGGGAATTGTGGATGATAATAGGGGTTTGGGAGTAGATGGTGATGTCACAGGGGTTCAGTGAGAGAGGGGAGTGTCATTAGGACGATGGTGGGAGTACGATGCAATGAAAATAAGGGACACAGAGGGTCACAGATTACACAAGTGAGTGTATAGTCAACGATTATATAAGGAGATGGTTTGGGATGGTATATTGTGGTAGATGAGGTGAATTGGAGAGTGAGAATAGGTGTTTGATGTTGTGATATAGTGTGTGAGATAGATGAGGCACACAAATGGATAGTGAACAACACTCAGGTTATACATCATAATCTGGTAGGAGATGAGGGACTGGTTCTTTGCATTGTAGAACTTGGTACGAGTGTTATAAAGATTGTCGAGTGGATGGATTGATGAGTCTGGGAGAATGAGCATATTTAGACACTGCACTTCTAGTGGGGTGATGTGAGATTATAATCTCTCTTATTCTTGTCTTGTGAGATATGGGTGGTATGACGTCTGCATAGATTGGCAGAGGAGAGTCGGGTCTCTGATGTAGATTTTTAAGAGTGTTTTGTCGGTACTTTTATGAGGGGTTTCTCATTGTACAAGGGTCAGTAGTATCAAGTAGGTTATGGTAGCGTGGATGACACACAGAGACTCTTGATTATAGTCAGGGTCTTGGTCTACTATGTGTCTATAATGAGGTTGCTGATTTGGGTCATCAGCAAGATTAGTATCATGCGTTATGGCTTCGGAACAGGTCAAATTAGATGTTGAGATCACAGATAGAGTTCGAGTCTCATGAGATAGAATGATGTGCACAGAGTCTGAACATTGGGACTTTGGTATGGTCTCACTGTGATTTTTGCGGGGATGCTTATGTGAGGAGTTGTTTTTGAGGGTGATAGCGGGTGGGGATTCGGAGGTGATGGGCAGATAGAAGGTGGCACAATCTGTTTATGTTCAGTGGCACTGATTGGTAGGAGTGCACATGAATGGGCACTATTCAGTTAGAGACATTCAAGATTCTATTATGGGGGCCAGGTATCATGTTCTTCACATACGGTCTAGGGTGACTGACACGACATGAAGAGCAGATACAGTGATGTATAATAACAGATAGAGTGTCATTGGCGAGCGTGTAGGGAACTTGGAGAAGCATGGGGGTACAGGGTGGTAGATTACACACAACATATTGGGTTATTCAGAGGTATGGGACAGTATGACATCGTGATGGCTGGTTGGAATGGGCAGCACAGAGGTCAACGGCACGTGGACAATGGTGTCGTATAGCTTTGTTGCGAAGTCAGGGAGATTGTGGTAGGAGCAGGTGTGATAATATATGAGACAAGTTAGTTCTCTGTTCTTGGAGGGAGATAATGCATCTTATATGTGAGACATGTGTACGTGTGTTATGACATCGACAGTACATTGACTATACATAGGGTCTCTGACTCATGTCTAGTGGGACGCAGAGGGACAGTGGGCGAGGTGAGAGGAATTGTTTTCTGTTTCATACTAGTGCGAGAGAGTGATTTTTATTTAGTGGTATACATGTATACATGACATACTATCTGATGACACACATCTCTTTTGAATGTCACACTAGGACGATACTATTTTTTCTTATGACGTAGCATGTAGATGAGGAGTCACATGGAGAGATAACATGTGGATACGTAGTCACTGAGAGGACTTGGAGTATGCTGAGGGAATCTCTATCGATGGTAGAGGATCAATTTGAGTGAGCTAGTAGGTTATATGAGGGGGTGGGAAGAGAGTCTGCGGTAGGGGGTGAGGAATAAGGGTACTGGACATGGATATATGTTGAGAACACATGCAACATATAGCTCAGATACGAGTGAAGTGGAGGATTTCTGGTAGTGAGTTCCATTCTATCTTGTATGGGTCTGGGGAGACTGCATACTGTTATTGACTGGTGAACACATGGAGAAATTATCTATGTGGCGAGAGAGTGTGTTATATACGAAAACTAGCGTGCAGAGTCCATTAAGAGTGGGCACTCGTGTGAGAATTAAGTAAGTTGTGTCTCAAGATTACTACGGATATTGGATAGGACACGTTGTGCAATGAGGAGATGTCACATATATACACACTTAGAACGTGAAGACAATAAGAGTATGCAACTAAGAAAGTAGTCAAGGGAAAGTGTCATTAGCGGATAGACAGGAAGGTGTGAGGAGTTGGTTCTTACACATATGCTATGGGGAAATTGTTGGTTTAAGTGGAAGAGATAAGATGATAAATTATAGAGTTGTTGGGGTTGAGAGGGCGTGATTGGAAAGATATAATTGGGATTGATATTTGGTCTTAATGATAATTAGAGAATGAAGGTGTAATAGTTGGGTTGTTGTTTGGAGGTGGTGAATTATGGATGTGGAGAGAGAGAGATGTTATGATACAGGATATTCTTAGTGAACGATGATAGCGGCTGAGGGTTCTGGTTAGGTTATCATGCGTAAAATGGGTGTTCACAGGGGGATCACACGATCTTTGTCTGATGTATCTCTATTCTAGATGGAGGTGTAACGTACGATTAGCGGACGTAGGAGTAGGTAAGTGAGGCGTCGAGACAAGCAACAATTTGGGTATAGAGTAGTGGAGTCACGTATCCTATGTTATGGAGTTCTCGTCGTGACGGGACGGAAGGTACTAAGATCTAGACAATTACATTGACTATAGATAGATAGTACAGTCTTGGGGGTATACAGAGAAGATGGGGGTGATGAGAGAGACAACAATTTTCTTTTGGGATGATTTATTGAGTGCACACTTCACGGAACTAGTGGTCGGGGTTGCGAGTGAGATAACAACACCTTGATACATGTTTATCTATGGATTGTGATAGTCTGCGATTGAATGAGTATGTGTGTGGAGACACACGAGTATGTAATTACAGGAGAAAGTTGTTATGAGGGGTCTACATCTTCTCACACTATTAACACATTTGTATGACGAGACACGTATCGCGCGATGTGGTTATAGTCAGGGTGTCATGGGTTTTCTTATTCTCATATGTTATATCTCACAGTTATTCTACATTAATATGTGTGAGGATCGAGTCTATCGTAGATGACACAACAGTACTGATGTGTTTATAGATATCTGTTCTGTGATATCTACACAGGGCTTTCACTTGGTGTGTATGAGGGGTGAAAGAGATCTATATGAGTCAGAGTTGATGATAGTATGAGATAGACAGGGATTAGTAAGATAGTGTGGTTGTAATTGGTACACACACACACTTTGGATTGGGAGAGCATGTGATGGGAAGGTTATGAGTGGGAGACACACAGAGATGGGACAGACTACTTTAGTTTGTCATCTTCGGGTATGAGGATAGATGTTGGATGTAACTAGTACTTTTTCTTCATGATTCGTGAGTTGATTAGTCTGTTGATTGTGTGTAGGAGCTCATCTGAGAGTATGGAGTGAGATAGGTAGTCTCAGACCTATGTTATTCTTGCACCGTAGATTAATGTTGGTAGTAGTGATTTTCTGTCAACGTGGAGGCGGTGACACAGTATGTCTGTCATAAGCTTCTGCATTGTTCTGGATAGACGCATCTGTAACGATTGGAGGATATAGAAGTGGACAGTAGGAGATGTGTGTTGGTATGTTAGCAGGACATGTGGAGTATCTCAGTCAAGCGAGACAATTTATATACTCTCTGATAGGACAGTCTGCTTAGGCATGGACACAGCTATGGCACACAATTGTATTAGCAGGTTAGGAGTACATGCTGTGATACTGTTGGAAGTATGGTTGTTTGTGGTGTGATTTATGTCTTCAATTGGAGTGAAGACGTAGCAGCACTCTTGATGAAGAAACAGTATGTGAGATACACGCGATCTTACATCAGTCATAGAGGTTGTGCTGAGTGGAGTTTAGTTGTGGATTAGTGGCAAAGTGGGAACAGAAGGCGAACAATAGGGATATCTTACGAGTGATGTTGGAGACATGTGACAGTTGCTTCGAGTATATTTGCGTCATATGAGGACGGGTTCACAGTAGTGTGAGATAATTAGGACATTAGGATGTCTCTAGACACAATGAACAAGAACGAATATCAGTGAGTACACATAGAGATAGGGTGAGGGGGGTGTTGTGTGATGTGAGATATTCAGGTTCAAGAGGAGGACAATTAGTCTCAGAGAACGTTTCGCACAATTTTCTAGTGAGGTAGACTCGGAGATGAGACGAGTGGTATGAGTAGTCTTTATGGTGACTGTTGTGGATGTGTCGCATTGCTGCGTTTAGGTTTAGGTGTACAAGGTTGGTCTGAACTGGGGACGTGGGGACTATCACATACACACATGAGAACACAGGGGACATTTCAAGTGGGTGGGGACAGGTCTGTGACAAATAGATTTACATGAGTGCGTCGAGATGCTGGTGTCTATTGATGGGTGAGAGATTGACTGATAGGCAGAGGTCTGTGGCATGTGCATGTTGTATCACTAGAGTTGTTGTAGGGTAGATTGGTCTATGTGATTTATCGCGAGTGAGTGTGGAGGGGAAAAGTACACTCTTGGAGAGCATAACACTGGTGAGTGAGTATCACTCTAGGTGTTATATGTAGGGTTTAGGGATTACAGTTGACTTTGGGAGGAATGAACGGGACTGACGGGCACACCTTGGGGACGTATGAGGTGTGTAGCAGGGTGGATGGGCATTTCTTGAGTCAGCTTATAGTCTATGTTACACAGCACTTTTGAATATAGGTATATACGTACGTGGTGTTTGGTGATCTACTGAGGATGGGAGACAGTCAGAGACATCTTCTATTGAGAGAGAGTTTCAACACACTGTACGACGAAGAGACACACAAAGATGTCTGTATATTGAGATTATTTTAAAGGAGTTAAATAAATGAGGGGGATTTATGGGGGGAGGGAATAATAAAATGGTGGGTTGGGGGTTGTGTTGTTAAGGGGGATGTGGGTGGAGATTTTTATTTAAGGGTGGGGGGGGGGATTGGTGGTGTGAAATTGGGGGGGGATTGTGTTGGGGGGTGGTGGGGTATAAATAAATTTGTTGTTTGGTTGGGAGGATGGGGGGTGGAGGGGTGAATTGTATATTGTGGTTTTTTGGGGGTTGATGAAAGTATGGTGTAGGTAGAAGGAATTTCTGGGTGGTGGTCATGTTAATAGTGTATTCAGGTTTGGATGGGTGAGTAGCGTGGTGCGTCTCAGTGGCATGAGTAGTGTATATAAATTGACACAACGAGAGGGTACTCACAGACGTGGGGGGCTTTGAGAGTCTGCTTATCATGTTTATGGTAACATATGGTGCACATGTGAGCGAGACAATGTGACTCATTGAGAGGTACAGATGTTACTGAAGGTGACACAGACTCTTACGATTGTGGTAGATGGTATGCGAACACAGCTACAGTGCGGTGTAGCAGATGTCTCTCAGTAGATCAGACTGGTGAGGTGGAAGTGGTGGAGAGCATGATGATGTGAGGGAGAGTTGAGTTGTTGTATAGGATGAGTGAGTGAGAGGAATCATAGATGTATCTCACACTATGGTCTTAGAAGTGTGATATACTCAGAACATCTGAGATCATTGAGAGTCTCTGATGAGGGAGATGATAGCGTAGCACACACTCACAATAGGACACACAGATGATCTTAACGTGATATACATGACTGTAGGAGGATAGGTGACGAGCACTTGGGTAGGGACAGGGAGAGACGAGGCACACAGTAGATTGTAAGTGGTATCAGTCTAAGGACGTGAGTAGGATGATTGGTGTGCACGTTAGGACACATGCACGAAGCATGAGAGTAGAGCGTGTGTAGGTTGTTGAGGAGTGGAACAGGTATTGGGAGGTGTGGGATTAACAGTGTGGACACACAACAGCGATAGGTTGGGACACTAGTGACAGTCTTCACGGGTTGAGGTAGGAGACACTTCTAGTCTTGAGACTGTGGATCTCATTTACCACACATGTATAGAGAGGATCTAGGACAGCAATCGGAGTGGAGAGACATAGAAGAGGACTCATGTAGATGTGAGGAGTAAATTATGTGGGGGCGACGACGTCAGTAGCGCGTTTTGATAAAACTGTGATATGTTAGGCAGAGTGTATCATAGGAGAAGGAGAGTTTGACTATATTAAGATGGATGGACATGAGTCAGGGTATGGTATAGAACGCGGTATCTAAACAGGACAGAGAGACTAGATGTCGTAGAGAGAGTTCTCTATACGACTATGTGTGGGTGGACTGGGAGAGTGGACTTCAAGATCTAGGCTCTATGATAGACTTACATGGTAGGGGCTCTCTGAGGATGATAATACACAGAACAAATCTTCGGCAGGACACGTGGATAGAGCAAGTCATGATAATACAGGGTCTTTGATCGGACGTTTCGAGTGTGTGCTGGCATAGTAGGGTGTTGGGTATACTGGTGAGGAGTTCTGTGTGTCTGACTTGGTGTGTGGTGCAGTTCACTGGAGACATGAGTATTCAAGACTAGATTATATGTCTATCTTCTGTGATCACGATAACTTGTGGAGGTGATAACCTTGTGCGAAAGAGTCTTGTGTTGGGGTATTTGCGGGGTGAAGTATAACTTCATATGTGCCATTAGCAATAGTTATAATGAATAATGGGAGATCTATGTTGTTATCTAAGTTCAATCGCGAACAGAGGAGGTGTGAACATAGTTTTGTAGATAGATTAGTGACACATTCTGCATTTATACAAGATGAGCATAGTCTGGGAGGAGTATAAGGAGTGTGGAGTAGTTCACACTTTCACAGAGAGTGGACAGCGAGTACAGATTTTTGAGACATGATCATACGTACTTCATCTTCTTCTGTTTTGGTAGATGTTGGTGTAGAATAGGAGGTGCAAGTGGTGAGTCAGGCGATGATGTGGAGGAACAGGTATCTATGCACCAAAGATGGATGTGATTTGTACAGGCACAATGTTGTGTGGCATGGTCTCAGTCTGACACTGGGAGATTGGTGAGTGTCGAGGTTAGACAGTTCTTTGGAGATTCATTCATGTTGAGGTTTTTTTATATTGTGGGTCTTTGGTTATAGGGGGTTTTGGGGTTGTGTGTGAATGGGAGAGATGGACGTCTAGAACTTAATCTTTCAGAGGTGTGGAGGGATGGTGAGACATATTGGATGAGCTAGACAACGGAGACGGTCTCAGTCACATACTGACAATGTTAGCACATAGGGCAACACGTAACAGCACACACATTGATCATGGGAGAAGAGGGGGTCTGGGTTAGTTCTGACTAGAGTCGTGTTTGGTCTACACTGAAACATTGGAGAGGCACTACATTATGACACACAGATGAACAATATTGTGGCAAGCGCGTATGATTTGCAATAGAGAAGCGGATGGGAGTGACAGGGAGTAGTATACACATTCTACATACAGAGAGAGGCTCGACTGTAGTATGGGTTCGAGTCAGGAGGGATTGTGTGTTCAAGGGTGTGATATCAACTAGACATCAGCGGGTTGAGCGTGACACGAAGAGTGTTATATTCTTTGTGCACGACTAGGGCGTGGAGGAGGAGGCACGGTATAAGCACGTTGGTAGTCAACGGGTCTATATCATTAATGATCAATAGTGTAGTAGTATTCTCTGAAAGATGAGGATGGTGGTATTTAGTAGAATGATGAGGGGTAGAGTGGGGTGGTGGAGGACACGGGACACGTGATGTTAATGGGGATACACACAGTCGTGGGGTGATGATATGAGGATTGGTATTAAGCGAATCTTGACACATTGTATAGAGACTGGTTTTCTTCCAGGAGCTAAGCACACAACGGGAGTATACTTTTAGGCAAGTGGTGGATCACATCTGCACGTAGCAGTGCAGGAGGGAGCACATAAAGGTAATCGGGAGTACGTATGTGGGTAGTCATTGTTGGACGAAACACAAGACGGCGTCTAGATCGGAAGGTTTAGTTGTGGAAGAGGTGTTTCGGTTGTGACTTTGAGACGAGTGTCTGAGTGAAGTGGGTAACATGGGAGTGTGTTGGTTGGACTTCTGAGTGAGGTTGATAGTGAGAGGGATAATATTCATTAGGGAGAGATGGGTGTGTTCTACGCGGAGTTGGATTTCATATGATGAGGGTTTTGGAGTGGATTGGGATTTGGGTGAATTATGATTGTTGAGAGATAGGTAGTGTAGTCTTTGGAGCAATGAGGAGAGGATGGCAGAGTAGAGACTAGGGAGAACTAGATGATGGGTATCTGGAGTCGTAGTCAGGAGCACATCTGAGGTACATTGTTCTGGTGGGGAGAGGTATTGCATCTCTATGACTTGATTAGGTCTATCACGGCGATAGGGTGTGGGCACAGTACATTTATTATTCTGGTCACAAACTTACAATACTTTGGTATTAGTACACATACTCTTGTGTCTATGGTAGTGGGACGAGCTTATATGTTTAGTTCTATACATGACTAGATATGTGCGTTGATTGTGTGGTTTTTGTGGGTGAGTCTCTGCACGATCTCTGTGGATTTGGAACATCTCACATCTCGTCCATATTGAGATATTTTTGCTTGACTCACAGATGTATGGACCACATCTTTCTCGTGAGTATCGAGAGAGAGTCTTAAGTTCTTGGTCTTTTGTGAGTGGGTGGACACATGGGTGTTATGGGTAGACTACAGGGGTTGTTGATTTGGTTGTTAATGTTGTTGGTATGGTTTCTATAATAATAGGATTAAATGTGTGAGTAGCTGATCAGGGGGTGGATTTCATCAGGACTTCACATAAACTTGTTAAGGTTAGGGGACATGATGATAGGTTGGCGACATAGGGAGGGAGGGTGCCGTGAGTACACGTCGTGAGAGGGTGCAGAGTTGTGCAGTGGTACTGGTGAGGGTATAGTAGGACGTATGGGTGCGACAGGCTATAGAATAGGACAATTGAGCGTGACAGAGAAATTTGGAGGGTTTGGGTGGGTATGACACAATTTACATGTGCGGGATCACACATGATATTGTGTGTGATGTGTAGTATATCTAAGATGTCTATCTGTGGTGTGGAGGAACAAATGTGTGCAGATTGTGATAGAACACATCACCGGCAATCGATTGTACGATAATATAGCGTACGTAGATGATATTAGACGGGGGGTCGAACAACAAGAGGAGTTTCACATCGTGCACATTGTTAGAGGGATATTCTATAAGGATGCACGGTACGATTTTGGGGATAGATACAGAGGAGTGAGGGTTGGGAGGGGTTTGGACGCGCGGGAAGGAACATGACTATGGGTCGACTGTGGACGATGGGTGTAATGAATGGGGAACATGGCACATGTATAGTACTCTCAACAGATAGCGGGGTTGATGACGTGAGTTGTGTGTGCGAGTGATGATGAGTACTAGCGGAGTACACGGTTGTACATATAGAGTGTGTTGTGTGTGTGAGATATTGCGAGGCGTGAGGATAAAGGGACGACTTGTAAGATTCAGGTGCGGTAGAGAGACAGTTATAGGATAGGACTATGATAGGTGTTGATTGGGAGTCTATTAGCAGATGTATGTGTAGGGCGCGTTTTATATTTCTGTGTGATATGGAGTAGTAGGATGTAGGCACAGGGTGGACTGTCATGAGTCTGAAGGGTAGATCATTTTGGGGGTATTAGGGGAGAGACATCTGTCTTTCTGTGTGACACACACCTAGGGTTCATATGTATTTGGTTGTACAGTATAGGAGTGGTTCAGACACTAGAGACACGATATGAGTTTCACGGAGATGTGCACACACACTACTGAACGATGGTTACGGGATGACTGTGATTAGTGGAGCGAGCGAGAGGAGGAGTTGTGCACTTACACGCTTGGATCATATGTAGAATTAGTGGAGTGAGATTGTATTGGTATCAGGTGGCGAGTGATGTTAAACAGGATAACAGATGGTGTCATTACAATATTGGATGAGACAAATCTTTATCTATTTCTGGGGGACAGTTGACAAGATCTGACGGGCAGTGTTGTCTGGTGACTGTTGTAAGGTATACATTTAGGCGTATGGTACTATGTGTGGTTGGGGAGGCTTCTGAGTATTCTCTGGTGGTATGAACTTGACAACGGGCTCTATCTTCTTTTTTAGTACTATAACTGGTCATATGGTTAGGATGGATTGTTTGTGGTTTGTTAGAGGATGATGAGTGTGGAGGGTGGAGAGCAGCGTTTCTGTTAAATATGTGGCGTGAGGACTATTTTACTCTATCAGGTGGCGAGTGTGATAGGTATGAGGGGTGGTGGGAGAGAGGATAGTTCGGAGAGGCAAATATGTGACAGTATGCTGCGTGAGTTAGATTTATCTCAGTGTCATTACTCTGGTATAATTGTGAGTCTACATTCTCTGTTAATCAGG
Organism: Phyllomedusa bahiana; assembly: GCA_025379985.1. Lineage (NCBI taxonomy): Eukaryota > Metazoa > Chordata > Amphibia > Anura > Hylidae > Phyllomedusa > Phyllomedusa bahiana. Next base: position 50,688 of record JAODAL010018450.1, read on the forward strand.
ATACTCTACAGAACATGTGATAGACGGGGGAGGGATAGTACATTGAGCGAGGCATAGTCTCTACTGTACGTGACAAGTGTGGCAGGACACAAGTGTATGACTGGGTCTTTTGAGTGAGGTAGGTGGAGTGATTGAACGTTAGACTATGTAATATACTTTAGAAATACAATATTCATGGGACTCTGGTTATTAGAGCAACTCTCATTCTGGGGTGGACTCATATTTAGTGTAGTGTTGAGGTGTTAGACAGATCTGTATCTCTTATCCTCTGTACAATTATAACATGATTAGTGCACGATGCTAGAGGTGTTCGGTGTATAAGTGACGACTTCACTATTATAGACAACACACGCACATAATACTGCGCATTTGACGAAGTGACTCATTAGAAGCATAATATATATGACATTTCCATAGGATAGGTGAGGTGTACATTTTTCGTCAGGAGGAATAGGCCAAAATTCCTACCATTATTTGTGAGAAGCAAGTGGAAGGATATCCAAAACGTCTGACCCAAGTCATACAGTTTAAGGGCAATGCTACCAAATACTAATGAAATGTATGTAAACTTTTTATTTTGCAGAAAGTAATAAAAATGCCTTAAAAAAATTCAAATGTAATTCATTTTGGTAATTTTAATTGACCTAAAACGGGTAAGGTTTATTCTGATTTCATGTCAGATAGTGAGAAAAACATGCAGATGTGTCTTTTTACAAAGTGTATGTAAACATCTGGTTTCAACTGTACATGTATTTAAAATTAATGTCCCCCTATTCTATCAGTGCAGTGGGTAACAGTGGGAAATAAAAACAAATGATACAGCCCATAGTACTGTCCATAGTAATAGCCTCCAGGGAGTAACTGTATGGACCAAACAACACGCCAGTCATATGACCTCCTGGCATTCAGTTAGTAATAGGGTCACATGACATCTGTAGGGGAGCTGAATATGTGTAACGATCCGTGGTAGTGGATCCTCTGGACCACCGCAAGCGATGGTATAAGCCACGCCAGGGAGCGGAATCTAAGTAGGTCCGGTTTTCACCAGAGCCCGCCGCAAAGCGGGATGGACTTGCTGCGGCGGATTGCTACCAGGTCGCTACCCCTGACGTGACTTGCTTGTGGTGGCTGCCGAGGTGTGGCATGGTACAAAATCGTAAGGCAGGCTCGTAGTCGGGGACAGGCAGAGGGTCAGGACAGGCGGCAAAGGTTCGTGGTCAAGGGTACGATACACGGAAATGGCAATAAGGCACAACAGAACGCTTCCTCTCTAGGCACAGGGCACTATCGATTCGGCAAGGTGGTAGGGAAGAGGCAGGGCTTAAATAGGAACAGCGCCCGGTGAAACCAATCACCGCCGCGCTGTCCCTTTAAATTGAGCTGCAGTACCGCACGCGCCCGCTAGGGGGCGAACGCGCTGTCGGCCGACAGCAGGAGCGTGCACCCGAAGCACAGCAGGAGCGTGGCGAGGTAAGTGGGCAGAGCTGGTAAGTGAGCAGACCGGGTCATGGCGCTGCTCGCAGCGGGAGACACCGCCAGGGTGCGGGTTTGCCTGCGACCCGGCACGGGCTTCGCAGAGACATCCATGACAGTACCCCCCCTTTGGCCTCCCCCTCTTTCTAGCCAGCAGAAACCTCTTCAGGTGGTCCCGGTCTAGGGTGTTATCCTCCAGCTCCCACGACCTCTCTTCTGGCCCAAAACCCCTCCAGTCAACCAAGAAAAATCGGCTCCCTCTAACCGTCTTCATGGCCAAGATCTCCTTAACTGTAAAAACATTGGTGCAGTCAGCTACGGGAGATGGGGTAACCACTGACCGAGAGAACCGATGAAGATGACCGGTTTCAGCAGAGAGATGTGGGAGGAATATGGGATGCGCATAGTGGGAGGGAGCCGGAGCTTGTAGGCCATGGGATTAATCCTCTTCAGAACCAGAAATGGACCAAGGTAGCGAGGACCCAGCTTGTTGCTAGGAATTTTCAGGCGGACATACTTTGAAGATAGCCAGACCTTATCCCCAGGAGCAAAAGACGGGGAAGGTCTTCTACTCTTGTCTGCCTTATTCTTTATCTGAGCGGAGGCCCAACGCAGAGAATGCAGCGTGTGCTTGCAAATGGCCTTTAGATCCCGGACCAACATATCCACGGTGGGAACGTCAGAAGCCGATGACAGTGGGAAGGGAGGGCGGGGATGTTGTCCATACACCATGAAGAAGGGCGAGGCACCCGTCGACTCGGAATCCATGGAGTTGTAAGAGAACCAGTCGTCCTGTCGAGCCGACACAAAATGGCGTAGATAATACCCCAGGATCTGGTTGACCCGTTCCACTTGCCCATTAGACTGTGGATGGTAGGCCGAGGAAAAGTCCAAATTTACCTTCAACTGGGCACAGAGGGAACGCCAGAATCGGGACATGAACTTTTCTCCCCGATTTGAAACAATATGTCGAGGAAGACCATGCAGGACAAATATATGTTGAAAAAAACAGAATTGCGAGGCAGGGAGCAGAGGGCAACCCGGGTAGAGGAACAAAATGTGACATTTTCGAGAAACGGTCATTGACGACCCATATGACCGTATTGCCGGTAGAAGGAGGAAGGTCCATGATAAAATCCATGGCTATGTGAGACCACGGCCGATCTGGGATGGGCAATGGCAAGAGTAGCCCCGCAGGCTTGAGATGGGACATCTTATTACAAGCACAAGTAGGACAAGACGCAACAAAGTCTTTGACATCCTTGACAAGCTCCAGCCACCAATAGTAGCGGGCTATAAGCTGACCAGTCTTCAGAACTCCAGGGTAGCTGGCTAACCGAGAGCAGTGTCCCCACTTCAAAATTCTCTGCCGAAGTGCAGGACACATGTAGCTCTTGCCTGGAGGTACCTGCCGGAGATCCACAGGGGCCGCAGAAATCAAACGTTTCGGAGGAATAATATGACACGGAGGTGGCTCTTCACCTAAAACGTCACAGGCGCGGAACAGGGCATCGGCCTTAATGTTCTTCTCAGCAGGGCGGAAATGGATGGTAGAATTGAAACGAGAGAAAAAAAGAGACCAGCGGGCTTGTCGAGGGTTAAGGTGCTGGGCCGTCTGTAAGTATGTGAGGTTCTTGTGGTCCGAATAAATCGTGACTGGATGCCGAGCTCCCTTCAGAAGATGACGCCACTCCTCCAGGGCAAGCTTAATGGCTTAAGAGCTCGCGGTCCCCAATCGCGTAGTTATTCTCGGCGGAAGAAAAGGTCTTGGAGAAGAATCCACACGTGATGGTCTTGCCCTTGGGATCCCGCTGAGTAAGTACTGCCCCCCGCTCCTACCACCAAAGCATCAACCTCCAGGAAAAAAGGTTTTCCAGTGTCAGGTCGCGATAAGACAGGAGCCCGGGCAAATTCCGTTTTAAGCCGGGAAAATGCGTCTTCAGCCGCTTGTGGCCACTGTTTCGGGTTGTCAGACTTCTTAGTAAGAGCCACAATAGGAGCTACCACTGAGAAGAAGTGGGGAATAAACTGGTGGTAGTAGTTGGCGAAACTTATGAAGAACTGTATGGCCCGAAGGCCGACTGGACGAGGCCACTGCCAAACGGTGGACAGTTTGGCTGGGTCCATTTGGAGTCCCTTGTCCGAAATAATGTAGCCTAGGAAGGGCAGACTGGTTTGATGGAACCGGCACTTCTCCAGCTTGGCGTAAAGACAGTTCTCCCCCAGATGTCTAAGGACCTGACGCACATGCAGACGGTGGGCCTTCTAGTCCGGTGAGAAGACCAAGATGTCATCCAGGTACACAATGAGGTGTACAGAAGATCCCGGAACATCTCGTTAACAAACTCCTGGAAGACTGCCGGAGCATTACATAGGCCGAAGGGCATAACCAAATACTCGAAATGCCCGTCACGGGTGTAAAATGCCGTCTTCCACTCATCCCCCTCTCGTATGCGGTTGAGATTGTAGGCCCTGCAAAAGTCCAATTTGGAGAAAATCCTGGCCCCGCGAAGCCGATCGAAGAGCTCCGTGATAAGCGGCAGCGGATATCGTTTTTTTACGGTGATCTTGTTAAGCCCGCGATAGTCAGTGCAGGGGCGGAGTGAGATATCATTTTTCTCCACAAAGAAAAATCCTGCTCTGGTTGGGGAAGTGGACTTAGGGATGAAGCCCTCTTGAGGCTTTCCTGGATATAGGCCAACATGGCCTCGGTCTCGGGGACCGACAACGGATAGACCTCCGCAAAGTCCTGATATTCCGCAGGTAGGCCTGGCGGAGGTTCCGGGGGCGTCGATAGAGAAGTGGGGGGCACCAGACGAGGTGCTACCAGACAACAGGAGTGACAGTCTGGTCCCCAACGCGTAACTTCGCCTGTTTTCCAGTCCAGTGTAGGGCCATGATACCGCAGCCATGGCAGCCCCAACAGGATCGCTGAAGAGGAGCGGGGAAGCACATAAAACACGATCTTCTCTTTGTGTAGCGCCCCGACATGCAGGAACACCGGCTCTGTGCATAATTGGATGGAGTCCCTCAGGAGTTATCCGCTTATGGAAGAAATGGCCAGTTGCTTCTCAAGGCGTGTTAGCGGAAGACGAAACTTCGTCACCAAGGCTGCGTCCATAAAATTCCCGGCGGACCCAGAATCCAGAAAAGCGGGAACTTGGATTTGCACTCTGGACCCAGTCAAAACCCGTACGGGCATGGTCAAGCGAGGAGAGGAACTATTCACACCTAGGGACGCATCTCCCACATGGCCTAGATGCGTGTGTTCCTGCTGAGACAGATGAGCTCTATCCACCGGCATAGGTTCCTCCACAGCAATTTGCGGGGGTGGTAGATGAAGTCTCTGGAACACTGGGGCCAGACGGCGGTTACAGAGGGGCTCGCGCTCCTGACGGAGTTTCTCCTGCCTCTCACGAAAACGCACGTCGATGCGGGTGGCCAGATGGATCAGCTCACCCAGGGACGAGGGCAAGTCCCGCGAAGCCAGCACATCCTTTACTCGAGTGGAGAGCCCCTTTTTGAATGTGGCGCACAGGGCTGCCTCGTTCCAGGATAGTTCCGAGGCTAAAGTGCATAACTGCATAGCGTAGTCCCCAACAGAGGAGTCACCTTGTCGCAGATTCAGCAAAGCCATTTCGGCGTTGGAGGCATGCGAAGGTTCCTCGAAGACATTGCGAAACTCTGCCAGGAAAGCTTGGCGATCGGACATCACTGGGTTGCTTCTGTCCCAAAGTGGGGTGGCCCAAGTCAGGGATTTCCCAGAGAGACTGACGACGAGAGCCACCTTGGAGCGCTCTGTAGGGAACTGGTTGGCCATAAGTTCCACATGCATGGAGTATTTGGGTGATGAATCCTCTGCATGATTTAGGGTCCCCATCAAATGTTGTCGGCAGCGATAACCGGAGCTTGGGGCCGATGGTCGCCATGGCAGCCAAAGACGTAGCCTGCGGAGAGGACTGTGGCTGGCGTGGCTGGGGCGGAGAGGAATTGCTGCACCATAACAGACAGCTGATGCAGCTGCTGAGCTTGTTGCGGCAGTTGCTGAGTCTGTGTGGCCACGATGGTGGTGAGGTCGGCAACACTGGGCACCGGCACCTTGGCAGGATCCATGGCCGAATCGAACTGTAGCGGTCCGTGGTAGTGGATCCTTTGGACCACCACAAGCGATGGTATAAGCCACGCCAGGGAGCAGAATCTAAGTAGGTCCGGGTTTCACCAGAGCCCGCTGCAAAGCGGGATGGACTTGCTGCGGCGGATTGCTACCAGGTCGCTACCCCTGACGTGACTTGCTTGCGGTGGCTGCCGAGGTGTAGCGTGGTACAAAATCGTAAGGCAGGCTCGTAGTCGGGAACAGGCGGAAGGTCAGGACATGAGGCTAAGGTTCATGTTCGAGGGATGGAGGCAGAAGGATATGATACACGGAAATGGCAATAAGGCACAACAGAACGCTTCCTCTCTAGGCACAGGGCACGATCGAATCGGCAATGTGGTAGGGAAGAGGCAGGACGTAAATAGGAACAGCGCCCAGTGAAACCAATCAACGGCGTGCTGTCCATTTAAATTGAACTGCAGTGCCACGCACACCCGCTAGGGGGAGAGTGCGCGGCTGCCCGACAGCAGGAGCGCGCGCCTGAAGCACAGCAGGAGCGTGGCGAGGTAAGTGGGCAGAGCTGCGAGTGCACCCGCAGCACGAGGAACGGGTCGCGCTCGCAGCGGGAGACGCTGCCGGGGTGCGGGTGTGCCTGCGACCCGGCACGGGGGTCGCAGGGACATCCGTGACAATATGAATACTGGTTGAATAATTATATGTTTATTACAGAATATTCTTCACTGTGTAAATATTTCATTCTATCTTTTCATGGGACAACACTGAAGATTTGACACTTTAATGTAAAGTACTCAGTGTACAGCTTATATAACAGTGTAAATTTGGTGTACTGTACCCTCAAAATAACTCAACACACGTTTAAGTCGCTGGCAAGAAAAGTGAGTACAACCCTAAGTGAAAATGGACAACATGTGCCCAATTTCCCATTTCTCTGCACGGTGTCATGTGACTCATTAGTGTTACAAGGTCTCAGGTGTGAATGGGGAGCAGGTGTGTTAAATTTGGTGTTATCACTCTTGCATTCTCTTTGTCGTTGGAAGTTCAACATGGCACCTCATGGCAAAGAACTGTCTGAGGAACTGAAAATTTTTTTTTTCGCTCTACATAAAGATGACCCAAGCTATAAGCCAACACCCTGAAATTGAGTTGTAGCATGGTGGCCAAGACCATACAGTGGTTTAACAAGAAAGGTTCCACTTAGAACAAGCCTCACCATGATCGACCAAAGAAGTTGAGTGGATGTGCTCCGCGTCATATACAGAGATTATCTTTTCAAAATCAATGCATTGTTGCAGAGGTTAAAGATGCAGGGGTCAGCTTGTCAGTGCTCAGACTTTACACTGCACACTGCATCAAATTAGTCTGCATGGCTATCTGTCACGTCAAGGGAGGTACAGTGAGCCCTGACTGGAACCCAGCCCACTGTCCCTGCCTACTTGACGTGCTGCCCTAGGCGGCAGACGGCAACTGGACGACAGTCCCTGCGCTGCTAAAGTGCTGGGGCCGTCAGAAGGAAGAATAGTCAGACAGTCTGGGTCAAACCAAATCAGGAACGCCAAGCCACAAATCAGAACCAGAGGGATAAACGTAAACAAGCCAAGGACAAACATGAACGGGAGCGAGGTACAAAATCAGAAGACAAGCCGTGGTCAGGATAACAAGCCGAGGTCAGGTACACAGGTAAGCAAACAACAAAGCAATAGCACAGGTAGCAAGGCAGCCAGGAGAATATCGCAGGTGCAGCACTCAGCTAGCAGGGAGTTTAAATGTGATCCCCAGATACCGCCCCTGTAGCTGATTGGAGCGGCCTCCGGGTCCTCCCATTGGCTGGTGCGACTCGCCTCGTGTCAGGAGTGGCTGGGCGTCTGTCACTCACACAGCTCCCAGCAGACTGTCTATCAGGGTGGGGTCGCTGATCAGATACTGCAAACTCTTCCTCCCTGCAAGTCGAGCGCTGTCGAGCCCTGACAGTACCCCCCCTTTTAGGAGGGGCCACTGGACCCTTCCCTGGTCTGGGTTTGTCTGGGTGAGACTCATGGAATTCCCTCACCAGGTCATCAGCATGGATGGATTTAGCTGGAACCCATGATCTCTCCTCAGGACCATACCCCTTCCAATGGACCAGGTACTGCAGTGACTTTTGGACCTTACGAGAATCCAAAATACGGGCGATTTCATATTCTAACTCCCCCTCTATACAAACCGGAGGAGGAGGTCTAGAGGGCGGAGTAACAGGCTGAATGTACCTCTTAAGAAGTGCCCGATGGAACACGTTATGTATTCGGAGAGACGAGGGTAATTTCAGCCGATATGCCACTGGGTTAACCACCTCCTGAACCACATATGGACCTACAAATCGCGGCGCGAGTTTACCAGAGGGAACTTCCAATCGCAGATTTTGGGTGGACAACCATACTTTATCCCCAACCGCAAACCCTCTAGAACAAAGACGCCGTCTATCAGAATTTTTCTTCTGGATGTTCTGGGTATGAACCAAGTTCTTCTGAACTTGGGCCCAGACTGTGCACAGATCTTTAATGATAACATCCACCCCGCTGTGATCAGACGATGCACTGGAAAATGACGCATGCCTTGGGTGAAAACCATAATTACAGTAAAATGGCGAGGTACCAGACGAGCTACTATCCTGATTGTTAATGGCAAATTCAACCAACGGTAAGTATTTTACCCAGTCTACCTGCTGATCAGATACATAACAATGGAGTTTTTGTTACCATTTAATTTACCCTCTCAGTCTGCCCATTAGTCTCTGGGTGGAAGGCAGAGGAGAAGGACAGGGTGATACCCAGAGCCTTGCAAAGGGCTCTCCAAAAACGAGAAACGAACTGAACCCCTCTGTCCGAAACAATATTTTCTGGTAAACCATGCAGTTTGACAATGTGTTTGATAAAGAGTTCAGCCAGTTTTTTGGACGACGGCAACCCCCTTAACGGAACAAGATGGCACATTTTACTGAACCGGTCCACTACCACCCAAATAACCGTTTTGCCCTCTGAAGGAGGAAGGTCCGTCATAAAATCCATGGAGATGTGGGTCCACGGCCGTTCAGGTACAGGTAGGGGGCAAAATTCCCCAGGAGGACGAGTTCTGGGAACTTTTGCCTGAGCGCAGACTTCACAAGATGCCACATAGGCCTCAACATCACGAGGCAATGATGGCCACCAGTAATTATGAGAAATAAGCTTTTTTGTGCCAGACACTCCAGGATGCCCAGATAACACAGAATCATGAAATTCTTTTAAAATTCGTAGCCGAAACTGAGTGGGGACAAAGACCTTTGAAATAGGACAGTTAACAGGTCTCATCTCCTGGTGGGACTTAACCTCAGTGGCTAAATCAGGGGAAATAGCTGAGACAACAGTCTCCTTGGGCAATATAGGTGCCGGATCCTGCTGAGATGCATGGCTGGCACAGAAGCTTCTAGATAGAGCATCAGCCTTCACATTTTTCGAACCAGGTCTGTAAGTAGCAACAAAGTTGAAGCGCGTAAAAAATAATGCCCAGTGCGCCTGACGTGGATTTAACCTTTTAGCACTCTCTAAAAAGGTAAGATTCTTATGATCAGTAAGAACCGTGACCTGATGCTGGGCACCCTCGAGGAAGTGGCGCCATTCCTCGAAGGCCCACTAAATAGCCAACAACTCCCGGTTCCCAACATCATAATTCCTTTCAGCTGAGGAAAATTTAAGTGAAAAAAAGGCACAAGGGCGAAGGTTAGTCATATTAGTGGACCCCTGAGACAAGACCACCCATGCGCCATACTCGGAAGCATCAACCTCAACGACAAAGGGTTTGCTGTGATCTGCTTGAATCAACACAGGAGCTGATACAAAACACTGCTTAAGCTTCTCAAATGCATCTATGGCCTCAGGTTGCCAACTACTGAACTTCACCCCCTTCTTAGTCATGTCAGTCAAAGGCCGAACTAAGACAGAAAAATTATGAATAAATTTACGATAGTAGTTCGCAAACCTTAGGAACTGCTGCAGGGCCTTCAGAGATGAAGGGCGGACCCAATCAAGAATGGCCTGAATTTTACCAGGGTCCATACGAAATAAGTTAGGAGTCAGGATGTACCCAAGGAAAGGTACCTCCTGCACCCCAAAAACACATTTTTCAAGCTTGACAAACAAACTATTTTGCTTCAGGATTTGCAATACCTGCCGTACGTGTTTAACGTGGGACGACCAATCTTCCGAATAGATTAAAATGTCATCCAGGTAAACGACCATACAACAACCAATGAGATCACGGAAAACATCATTAACCAGGTTCTGGAACACCGCGGGAGCATTACACAACCCAAACGGCATCACCAGATACTCAAAATGACCTTCAGGAGTGTTAAACGCGGTTTTCCACTCATCCCCTTCTCGGATGCGGATGAGGTTATAGGCCCCTCTAAGGTCCAACTTGGAAAACCACTTTGCTCCCTGGATTTGGTTGAACAGATCCGGGATCAAGGGTAAAGGGTATTGGTTTTTTACCGTTATTTTATTCAGTTCACGGTAATCTATGCATGGACGGAGGCCTCCATCCTTTTTTCCTACAAAAAAAAAAACCTGCACCCATGGGAGACACCGAAGGTCGGATATGCCCCTTCTGTAAGCTTTCTGCAATATATTTTTTTCATTGCTAGTCTCTCTGGACCAGACAGATTATATATCCTCCCCTTGGGAAACCTTACTCTGGGCAATAGGTCAATGGCACAGTCGTAAGATCTATGAGGGGGTAGTATCTCCGACTGTTTCTGAGAAAATACTGCAGCAAAGTCACGGATAAAAACAGGAATCTGCTCCACCTCAGTATTGCCCAGTATGGTAGGGAGACATCTGTCAACACACCGTTGTCCCCACTTGACTAATTCACCTGAATTCCAGTCAAACACTGGGTTATGTTTCTGAAGCCAGGGCAGCCCCAACACCACATCAGCGGGCAGCCCCTCCATGATAAATAGAGTACAATTTTCAGTATGTATGGATCCGACCACCATCTCCAGCTCAGGAGTACAATGTTGGATTGTGCCCCGAGCTAGTGGAGTGGAGTCAATAGCCACTACCCGTAGAGACTCAGATAGCAGTCTCCAAGGTAGGCCTAAACGTTTGACGAAAGACGCATCAACAAAATTAGAAGCTGATCCAGAATCCACAAACGCACTCCCAGAACCAGACAGCGACAAGTATGAAATCTTAACTGGTAGCAGCAATTTTTTGCCCCTGTAGCTGACTGGAGCGGCCTCCGGGTCCTCTCATTGGCTGGTGCGACTCGCCTCGTGTCAGGAGTGGCTGGGCGTCTGTCACTCACACAGCTCCCAGCAGACTGTCTATCAGCGTGGGGTCGCTGATCAGCTACTGCAGACTCTGGCTCCCTGCAAGCTGAGCGCTGCCCAGCCCTGACACTATCGTCCCAGAAGAAAGAATCTTCTAAAGATGATGCACACGAAAGCCTGCAAGAAAAGCAGACTAAATTTATGGACTACTGTGGTCTGTTTAAACCAAGATAAACATATTTGGTTTAGATGGTGTCATGCATGTATGACAGCAACCAGGTAAGGCGTACAAAGACAGGTGTGTCTTGCCTACAGTCATACGTAAAAAAACTTTGAGATTCTTGGTTCACATATTTTTGATCAAAAAATGCTTAAGCCGCCCACGGACTTACAACGTGATCTCAGGTCGGGCAGTCCTACGCTATCTTTACCTCTCAATAGAGTCAAATCCAGGCCTCTCACTGGGTCAACCGACCTCCATTATCCAGAGAGAAAGAAAATAAAAAAACACCAAACCTGCAAGCTGCACTCTTATAACAGCCTGTGAAAGTGGGAGTAGTAAAGAAAACCAAAATGGAGGCACCCCTACCTCCCCATATAGAGTAAAAGCAATATACGCCAAATACAACGCATGGTTCTGCACAAAAAAACATTTCTGATAAAACACTATGCGAACCTGGGTGCCACTGGACGGGTTGCGGCATATATATATATATATATATATATATATATATATATATATATATATATATATATATATATATACATACACGCACACCACTGCCTACAGTCAAGCATGGTGGTGGGAGTGTCATGGTTTGGGGTTGCATGAGTGTTGCTGTGGTGAGCTGCAGTTTATTGAGGGAACCGTGAATGCCAACATGTGACATACTAAAGAAGAGCATGATCCCTTCCCTTCAGAGGCTGGGCCACAGGGCAGTATTCCAACATGATAATGGCCCCAAACACACCTCCAAGACGAACACTACTTTGCTAAAAAATATATGAGGGTCTTGGACTGCCTAAGTGTGTCTCCAGACCTAAACCCTATAGTGCAGCTGTTGGGCATCCTAAAAATGAAAGGTGGAGGAATACAAGGTCTCTAGCATCCACCAGCTTTGTGATGTCGTCATGGAGGAGTGGAAGAGGATTCCAGTGGCTGCAACCTGTGAAGCTCTAGTGATCTCCATCCCAAGAGAGTTAAGGCAGTGCTGGAAAATAATGGCGGCCACACAAAGTATTGACACTTTGGGCATAATTTGTCCACTTACACATTTAGGGGTGTACTCACTTTTGTTGCCAGTGGTTTAGATATTGATAGCTGTGTGCGGAGTTATTTTGAGTTCACACCAAATTTAGGGGGCGTTTACACGGCAAGTGACAAATACCGGTCAGTTATGCGACCAGTATTTGTACTGTTTTGCGGCCGTTCCCACAGCCACGGGGGGGGCACAGCTTTGCTCCGCGATGAGCGGAGAAAAACCCTCCACCTTCACATTGAGATGCACATACACGGAAGAATGTGCATACACAATGTTTTGCAGGAGGACCGCGGGTGGCAAAACCGCCGGGTGGAAAACCGCCAGGCAGAAAACCCATGCAGTGGGGACTGCTGCACGGGTTTTCCATAGAGCACCATTGTGCTCATTTTCGGCCGGTTTTTCAGGCGGTCTGCAAAACCGCAAACCGCCTGTGGGGACATGCCCTTACACTGTTATACAAGCTGTACACTGACTAGTTTACATTGTATCAAAGTGTCAGATCTTCAGTGTTGTCCCATGAAAAACTATAACACAATATTTACATTAATGTGAGGGCTGTACTGACTTTTGTGAGGTACTCTAACTGCTGTCTCTCTAGGGGATGTCATGGTGTTAATAAAGTTAACTATATAAAAAAAAATGAGACATAGAAGATTGTGCGTCGTCTTCTCCACGGACACTGACAGACATGATAAGGTGGAGGTGGTAAGTCAGTAACCTACTGTCAACTGGATACCAGGGGTCACATGACATGTGTCTGGTGGTCACATGACCCTTTTGTCCATGGCAGCAATTACTGTGAACGGAAATGTGGACTATACCATTTTTTTCTAGACTGCACTGGTATAACAAAGGACAGGATCAGAATTTTTAATACATTTATATTATAAAGTTGTATAATTTACTACTATACACATAATAATTAAAAACATTATGAAGACATTACAAAGTGGACAAACCCTTTAAGTTTACTGTAGAGCTGAAACTGCAGGGCTCTGACAAATCGGTATGAGGGCCCCAACTATTAAAACTTTACAGTACAGAAGAAAGAGAAAGACCAGGTTTCTACATAGTCATATACTATCTACTGTATAACTCAGTGAAAGGCATTATCCTGGTTATATGCTTCATCACCAGTAATGTCTTCATTTTCCTGTTGTTGCATGGTGGAAGCTGCAGTTTACTTTTAAGAACTTTCATATCTTATTTTTATAGAACTTAGCACAGGAATGAAATATACTGTAGATAATCACAGTGAGATTAGACAACTCCCTGCTTTCAACACATATTTTAATCTCAAGAATATGACTACAGTTTATGTGAATTACTGACATATATATGTTAGACTTATCACTCAGCACTGACTTAAATACAGAGCAATTTAAATAATTACATCTGAGGAAGCCACATATTCATGTCATTACTTTACTAATATGGTTCTAATAAGTGCATATAACGCTCTCTCCAAAACTGAACGCATAGTGAAACATCAGATGAAATAAAAAGGTACCCACAACCCAGCAATATTGAAATGAGACATGCCCATTTGAAGAAGACCCCTCAAGTCTCCAGAGCTTTCCTTCTTTATAGGGAATACAAGTTTTTACTAGAACAGGCCAAGCAGCAGACCTAACAGGACTTTGATGAGGATATTATGGAACTATTGGACAGCTGTTTTTTTTAAGAATCAGAGACAGGATTGGAACACGTATAGGCAGATATGGGGAAATAACTAGACTTTGCAGACTCCTAGGTCACCTTGAAGCAACCATGAAGTTTAGTGATTGTCCATACAACATGTTAACAAACTGTGAGAATCCTTACCTCTTGACTAGGGTAGCGAAAGGTAACACAAAAGGACAATGCATTGATATGAATACCACCACATAAGACTAAATCACACTGCTCTGTGGTCTTGTTGGAGGCCCCTGTTGCTTGTATTTGGCAGGATATCGGAAAAGGGATATCTATAGATCCAGCGGTGGATCCATAAAAACAACAGAAACTGAACTTCTTGTCATTCTGCCATCTACTAACCAACTCCACCCTGCTATTTCTCTCTCAGTGTGTGGTACTACAACAACTCCTTGGCAGCAGGCCCGCTGTATTGGGGTTATACTAGATTCTTTATCTGTCCTTCTCTCCCTATATCCAATCTCTTGCCCTCTCCTGTCACCTGCACCTCAAGAACATATCCAGAATCTATCCTTTTCTTACTGTAGAAACAACTGAAACTCTTAGGCCATGTCCCCATGGCGCGGTTTTTCAGCCGGTTTTCGGTTTTGAAAAGTGTCTGCAAACCGGCTGAAAAACTTTTACACAGACCTTAATGGAAAATCCGTGCTTATCAGTTTCCCTCTCCCCTCTCCAATCTGTCTGAATGCAGCAGGCTCATCTTACTTTCCAGCCACTATAGTGATGCCTCTACCCTGTCTCAGTCTCTGCACTGGTTTCCCATTCAGAACAGAATACAACATAAACTAATCACTCTCACCCATAAAGCTCTCCACAGTGCTGCACCCCTCTACATCTCCTCCCTCATCTCTGTCTACCATCCTACTTAGTCTTAGATTACATGCCTCAGTGATCCAAAAACCCCATGCCCGTCTGCAAGATTTCACACATGCTACACCAGTTCTGTGGAACATGCTACCCTGTACGATCACGCAAAGTCATGACCCTCATAGTTTTAAGCACACCCTTAAAATACATCATCTTAAGCAGGCCTTCCAAGATCCTTAATTGCTAACCGCTTTTGGTGACCCAGGGGTGCAAAGGAGAGGTTGGGGGTATTTGCTTTTGGTCAAGGTGGTATTCTCATCCACGCTCTCTTACTATCCTAGGGTCACACACACATTTTTAAAATAGAAGGGAATCAATGAGGTGATGGTGGTTGTAGTTTTCCCGGGACACACTCATGTTTGAGTGACAATCCCTCATTACCTGCAGGTGTTGTATGAGCATATCCATGTTGTGTAACAGCATAAGAGCAACGCAGGACAACAGCAATTGGTGGCTGGTTGGTACTTAAAGCAAAATGGTACACCTGGAATAGCCTTAAAGGACATTTCCCAGTCTCTAAGAGCCTGAAGCAAGCAGGATCCCAGTTCGCACTGCATCCATGATCTATTGGGCTGACATGCTCACCTATATAGTACAGAACTTTCTGTGGAGAGATGGCATTGAGCTGGGCCAGGTGACACCAGAATTCAACAGACTCTGAAGAAATTTCATTTACTCTTTCTCCCCGGGCACTTTCACCTTAATCCACTTTAAGCTGTAAGCAGGTCTTTCCTCTGTAAATTGCAGTGCTGACTTTCCTCTACCCAGGGCTGGAAGCAAAGGCTGTTGGACACTGGACTATGGCCCAGCATAAACTGAATTCAACTTGTCATGATAACATTGCACTCTTCATCACACTATACAGAGTTTTACAGTTTGTGCAGATAATACTGATATTATACATCTGCTCTAGTATACCACTCCCTCACTTTCTGTCACACACATTTCTGTCACTCTCTGCACATGGTTACTCACAGGCACTTATCTGTATATAGATGTACTGTCTGGATGGCAGGTTCATCCACTTTTTAAATAAACCACTCAGGGCTAGTCAAGGTATTCTGGTGCCCACTGTAAAATTCAGCTCACTCCATACCTCTTTGCGCCACCTTCCTGCCTGGGAGGAAGCAGAGCCTTAGCGGGTCGCTTATCTTCGCCTACCCATCATTCCGGCCCTGAAACCACTCTATAATTATGAAAAAACAGCTGGGCCATTATTTAAACCGAGTCCTTCTCACCCTTCATCTCAGCCATACACTCTAATAGATTCTAAGCTCTTGCGAGCAAGGCCCTCACACCTTGGGCATCACATATTAACCTGGCACCAACGCGCCAGCTGTACCTCTGTTTTAAGTAATGTATGATCCAACAGTATGTAGGAAAGTTTCTCAAAGAACTGTTCTACTGTTCTCCTATGTCCCGCTCTACGGAAAAAGTAGTCCATGCCACTTTGAAACTGCTGCGCGTTTTTGGCACATTGTACGACTCTGGCGTGTCTTCCCTCCAACATCTTTTGCGCATTCAAAAGTGTCGGTCCAGGTGCAGAATACACCAACTGTTCATACATCCATAGAACAGGGCAACGACAAGTTTTTGGGGTCAAAGCATACCAGAAATCTTGTACAACCACGTTAATACATGTCACCCTTGTGTCTGATCTGTAAATAACTTTTTACTGTGTAATTTTTTGTCTGTACTTATACCCTCTAAATTGTAACGTGCTACGGAATATGTTGGCGCTACATAACTAAAGATTGTTATTATGATTATTATTATTAAATATTGTCACTTAGGACTATGTTTGCTCTGTTTCCCAAACATCTGCGCTTTTTGTGCCTGACAAAATAGCGTAATCAACTATTTTGTCCACTTTTTTCAAGGATCCCCATGGAAATCCCCAACAGATGTCTTAATGAGGATCATAGCAAAATATGAACCCTGACCAATGCTTACTGCGGTGGGTTCCGACAGGTAAACCCGTTGTGATCATCATATGGATTGTCCAAAGTGGAGACACTATCAGGGTATTTTCACCCAGTGTGCTGATCAGCGCCTACTTCCAAAGCACGGGGATAGGTGGGCGGCCCCTTGCCGGCCCCATTTACCTGCATTGTCAGCGGCACATAAGCGCCGCGAACAATTGACATGTCGCTTCTCTGCCCCAGCATACATTGTATTGTACGCCGGGGCAGACGAGGCGTAATTCATAGTTCATGCAGTAGTATATCATGTGTCTCAGGAGCTTGCCCTGATCAGCGCGTACTCCTGCGGCACCGGGGGCGGCAGCCCAACAGCCCTATAGACATTCATTACTCGCGGCGCGTATTCGATCGAGTGGGGAGAGGAGGTGTAATCCATAGTTCTCTATGAGAACTATGGATTACCGTAATTTCAGCACGCATCTCGCCCGTATCACAGCGGAAATATGCAACAAAATTACGCCGTGTGAACATAGCCTTAAGTGCCAAACCTTGTCACTCAACATCCAATCTACAATCCCTGCTAACCCTCCCAGCTGGGCTTTCAGTTGCTGCCACTCCCCCATTAGTTAATGGTGTATAGAATTACCTTTGCAGAGTTTTTCGCAGAAAAACAAACCTTTATGTTTGTGTCAGGATGAGATCCCAATTTTGGTGCCAAATATATGGGTTGTTGTAGGTTCACACCCACCCAAATAATAAAGGAAGGTATGTCATTTTTTTCTGTTTGCCAAGACACAAGATGTAATATGTGGTAATCTTCCAGACAGTAGACGGACCCGGCAAATGGTTGACAGTATCCGTTCAGTTCTGCCAGGTGTTGACGCCTGTCTTGGTGATAACACAAACATAATACATACATGACATGAATATTGATATATTTCTCAGTAAGAATTTCCTTTAATTAAACAGTACCTTGTCTGTTCTAGGTTATATAAACATCAGGATAGGTAACCATCTGGGATTCTAAGAAACTTCAATGACTTACTGGGAATCTATGAGAAAATATTCACTATGAAAACAAATTGCACAGTTTTCCTGTAAGCTTTATACATTTATCTTTGTGAATGCATTATAAATGTAGAAAAGCTCAGTATTTAGCTTAATGCATCTAAACTAAATAAAACCTTAAACAGCACAACACGTTTATGGGCCCTAGTGCAAAACTTCAGTTTTGGCCTATCTCCCACCAAAAAACTTCTCTCCACGACTGAAGAACAGTGCTGGCACAAAACCCCTACCAGCTCACATACAATAACATTCCCTGGGTATATGTGACTCAGCAGTGCAGCTGTGTGGTGAGGGGGGCCGCAGCCACTGCAACCCCTGTAGCTACACCACTGTAGCACTGTAAGAGTACTATGAGAGATGGTAGCAAACTCAAACACTAGCAGCCCAGAAGGCAAGTGGCCATTGCAAATGGTGAAGTGGTCCATATGCACCAATGAGGACCGGGCATAAGACAACCCTTATTTCCAAAACATTTGGTCCCACATAGGGCTGATTTCTTTTGGTGGACAGCCTCTGGGGCGCAGTCACCCTAATTTGTGGACATATGTGGTTTGATTTCTTTTCCAGTGTGGATTCGATGGGTTGTTACAATCTGTTGAGAATTTCAATAGCACCTTTAGAAATATATTTAATTATAAAATTGGTTACGTGTTCAATACTTATTTCACCCACTTGAAATAATGGCTGTCAATGATGCTGGAGATATCAAGGAGAACACTATGCATTAGCCAGGTCAGGTTCTAGCACGCAGACCACGCTGATGTAAATGTTTACAGATGGTATAACGTGACACTTGGTGCCTCTCACCTGCGCTAAACATGCCTGGAGTAGTGTGGTATTCATTATCCGATTCCGCAGGGCACTGTTCACAATTAAGCGGTCATCAGTGTGTGATGGAGCAAAGGATGTCCACTTCTTTGCCGTTTTGTGACTCTTCCAGTCTCTCTGTATCTCTGTTGCAACTTGCTGATGACACTCTGTGACACTCTTAGCTCAGTGGCCACTTCTGTCTGAGAGCATCCTGCTTGAAGCCTCACAATGGCGAGGTACTGTTGATCAATTGTAAGGTGTTATCTTGGTCTCATGATGTCAAAATGTGAACAGTATGATGAGGAGGACTGTTTAAATCCCAATTCAAACTGATCCCCTAAATTTATCGAGTGATTAAGGTATCAAACACCTGTTGCGAATTTTAAGCTATTTGTTAGAGATCAGAAAGTTGTGCAAAAAGTACTGAAACATTGAACAGTTAGACGTGCATCCTAAAGATAAAAGATTGTCTCATGTTCAAGAAATTTTATGTTCATATTGAAATTTCAACCAAAAGCCAAATATCCCTAACTTTTTGTGAATAGTGTATGTGTGTATAATGTTACTGTTTTTTTACAGGTTTCCTTCTTGAACTATGTTAGATTCATTGGACTACGTTGGACCAATGTTAGAACTCTTATTTAATAAAATGGTCAATGAGGAATGCTGTCGGGGGGTGTTTATTTAAATAAAGTGTTTTTCTGTTGTTTATGTTTTTTTTTTGTACTATTTTATTCTAGTGACAGAAATGGAGGTGTCTGACATTACTATCACTGGGGCTTGTATACACCTAGCAAAAAATGGGCTAAATACCTAATAAATAGTAGTGTTGAACTAACTTGCAAAATTCTCCAAAAAGTAGAGCTATGTAAAAAAGCCAATACGTATGTGTACAATAAATTAGATGAAACCAGACACATCAATGATAAATAGGGATACAAATACCATATTATTAATATATTAACAAAAATACTTAACCCTATGATGGTACTGGTGGAGCTCTATCATGTTTAAATATTGTCATATGATATGTGTCATTTATGGGCTACAGGTTTTTTAGTTTCAGTTTTGGTGTTTATGGATATACATATTTTTTACTATTTTGTATTTTTAATCATGAATAAAGTATAATTTTTTAGAGTGTTTTGAGCCTATTTTTTGGAGAATATTGCTGGTGCTTGGTGTCAGCCAGTAGAGTTTTTTGTCACCCCAAGTTTGCTTTTAACTACTTGTCATTATTACTGCAGTACCCAATGCCCCAGGAGTGCTGCGTAGAGCCGGGTTACCTTCAGAAGCGGACCCTGTAATGTGATGGTCCACTTCTCGGGTGGCTGTATATTTTTAAGATGGAAATGACCCAATATCCATATTATTAGCCTGCAGCGGCCAGTTTTACCCTGACTGGTCTTTAAACATGGGGGTGCCAAGTCATTTTTTTGGTTCCTTGAATATTTTCAATTAACATGATTAAAAAAAAATGGGATTCTATCGCACCTCCATTACTAACACTGTAACAAATTGGTACAAAAACCACAACCAACAAAACACACTTTATATAAATAAATAGTCCCTGAAACTATCCCATGTTGACCAGTTTATTAAAGAAATAGATACAACACTGGGCTAAAATAGTCCAACGAATCTGACAGGTCCAATGTAGTCCAAGAGTAAGACCTGTAATATGACAGTACCAAACTCTATTCCCTGCACCCCTTGAAGACTATTACTATAGCTAATCTTCTTTAGGCGCACAGGACATAGTTTAGGCCGCACAGCATAATCCTAGGAGGTACAGGCCACAGCCACAGATCAGTCTTCAAGTGGTTGGTCTTCTTTCACCACCTTCCCCCCACCCAATTGATTGTGACCTGTCAGCTGTTGCCTGTAATCCCCCTGCTGACCCTTCCACCAACTATTTTGTAATGTAGCCCAGCGCCAAAACAAAATACTACCCCCACCTATCGATCAATAACCCATTCACCTCCACCTATCACCCCTGGGGGGGTTGTACAAAGGTAGGGAATAAGTATGAAGGTACTGGTAGTCTTGGCCGAAAGGTGTCACCCGAGAGTCACTGGCTATAGCTGCCCTGGAATCACTTATATGTCTGCAGAGCACCTGTGTACAACTAGTAGTTACTGTGTGATGATCGCATGGGGTCATGGTCTGGCAGTATTATTTGGTCCTTAGATAATGGAATTATTGGTACTGGTGGTCTAGGTATTGTGGGAACAGTATGGAGGTAGCACATGTGGTATATTTGTTCCATGAATAGGTGTATTATTTGGTAACTGCATGACTATTATTTAGAGATATTACACTATCATACATTCATTTAGATGCCGTGGCATCTAAGTGAATGAGAAACAGTGCTGTATACCGTTCCTCACTCCAATCGGGGCCGCCGTGGCAAGATTGCGTGGTCCTGATTGGTTAACATGGCAGCTGGAAGCCTGGTCAAGGCTTCCATTACCACCGTATTTTTAATTTTATTACTTCCTACCCCAGGCAGGTAGGTAGCCTCCATGTAGCTGCTACTACATCTGCTACCCTGGTAGTTCTGCCCTTGGGCCCGCCTGGCACTGAACGTAACTACAGTTCACTGCAGGCGGGATCTGTGGTCAGGGGCAGAACTGCGGGGCCCGCCACCGACTCCTGCCTCTGAACACCCTAGCCCTCTGTCACTCTCCTGTGCTGATCCGCCTGTTGAGTCTAAGGCTTTAGGTCTTAAGCCTACCAGGCACTCCTATAGCCTGCCTAAACCCTCTCTGCCTATATGGGCCCCTATAGCCTGCCTAAACCATGTCTGCCTATATAGACCCCTTATAGTCTGTCTAAACTGCGGGGCCCGCCACCTACTCCTGCCTCTAAACACCGTAGCACTCTGTCGCTCTCCTCTGCTGATCTGCCTGTTAAGTCTAAGGCTTTAGGCCTTAAGCCTACCAGGCACTCCTATAGCCTGCCTAAACCCTCTCTTCCTATATGGGCCCCTATAGCCTGCCTAAACCCTCTCTGCCTATATGGGCCCCTATAGCCTGCCTAAACCATGTCTACCTATATAGACCCCTTATAGTCTGCTACACCCTGCCTATATGGGGACCTCTATAGCCTACCTAAACCCTGCCTGTCTATATGGGGCCTCCTATAGCCTACCTAAAGCCTGTCTACCTATATGGGCCCCACCTATAGCCTACCTATGTGGGCCCAGCCTATAGCCTATCTATCTATGGGGGCTCCACCTGTAACCTACCTACCTACAAATCTTTGTGTGTCCCACCTATAGCCTACATACCTAGCTACCTGGGGCCCACCTACAGCCTACCTGCTGCCCTCCTAGTGCCTACCTAGCTACCTGGGGTCTAGCACCAGCCTACATAGCTACATGGAGGCTACCTACAGCTAGGTAGGGCTACCTACCTAACTGGAGCCTACCTAGGGCCAATCTACCTACATAATTGTAGCTTACCTACCTGACTGGAACTTGTATACCTACCTAGGACCAATCTATCTACCTACTTGGGGCCTATGGACTGCCTACCTACCTGGGATCTATGTACTGCCTACCTATCTGGGGCGTTTGTAATGCCTACCTACCCTACCTACCTGGGGCCTAAAAACCTACTTCCTCCGGGAAAAACTCTTTTGGGAAACAGTAGGCGGTGCCCTCAGATTCCACAGATCCGGGGTGATTAAATCTAAGTCATAAATTTGTACGCTATGATTAAGTTAGCTACTCATTCCTCTTAATAAGGGTTTAAATTTTTGCCCTGTCAAGTAACTTTGATTTTTGCCAGTTTGGGGATAGACGGAAAAATCCCTTAAAAAAGCAAATCTATTTAAAATCTTAAAAACCGAAAGGGAAGATAATTTTGCAATGTAGGGGGAAAGTAAACGAGGTTTGGCATTTTGGGGTTTTTTTCCCCCAGCTGATAATATACTCCCAAAGGGGATCGGAATCGTAATAGTTAAGTTTAATTTAAAAGGTATCCATGTGAGGGGGTGGACCCTAGGATCGATTTACCGGGGGGCCCTTAAAGGGTTTTGCCACAAGTAAAATTGACGGGGAAACTTTCAAATCAAATAATAAACCTTTTTCCCATTCATCTTATTAAAAATTCTGCACCGTTTTTTTTTTAGCTGCTACTTTTGTGTCCTTGTTTACAGTCGTCTCCAGGGATACGACCAGGGCTTGCGAGCCCCCGGTTTTTCACATGCTCAACATCACCTCTCCTCTCGGCAGCAAGGGGGGGGGGGGGGGGGGGGGGGGTTTTAAACCCCGGTGCTGTCCCTCTACTCCCTCCTCTGTATTTCCCTTTGTAATTAGTCAAACAGTAAAAAATAAAAAAAAAAACGAAAAACCCCAATGAGGGCTGTGATTGATAAAAAAATAAAATCCACAGTTTTTGGTTTCCCGCAGGGGGTTTTTAACCCAGGACCCTTGTGCCCGTGAGGGAAAAAATTTACCCCTGGGTTTTCATTTGTAGCTACTCACAGCTCTATATGTAAAAACCTTTATTTCTCTAGAGAGAGAAAAAGGCTGGTGATTCATCCGCTGGGTCCTTTATATGCAATTCAAACAAATTTCCCCACGCCCCCCCCTGAGCCACAGAGCTTAAAGCTGGATGCAGGAGGGAGAAAAAGGGTCATGGCAAAACCCCTTTAAAGGCACATTCTTTCCTCCTTGCCCGGGCTTGCTCTGTTTAATTTTAATAGGGCATGTAGGAAAAGTCAAAGCTTGGTGTTCCCCAGAAATCCCCTAATTTCTAGGGAAAATTTTAAGCCCTAAAAATCTTAAAGACAACACAAAAAAAATATTAAGCCCGTGGGCAAGGGGGGTAGTATTGTGCCTGGATCGGAATTTTTTTTTTTGAGGATATAGCAACTATGTGATTTTAAAATTGAGAAAAATTTCAGAAAAAGATCCCAGCCCCAACATTGAATAAAAATTTGGGTTTTTGTTACAAAAAGGGGAAAAAAAAATAATTTTTTTTTCTAAAAAATTAGCAGAAAAATTGTTACCTTTAACCCCCTTTCCGCCGAGCAGTTTTTTTGGCCCCTTGCAAGCCCCATTTTTGAAATCTGTCATGTGTAATTTATGTGAAAAAACTTTTTGACACTTTAAAACCATCCATGTGATTCAGAGATTGTTTTCTCGGGACACATTGTGCTATAAGATGTAAAAAATTTTTGGGCCAAAAAATGATCGTTTTATTTGGGGAAAAAATCAAATTTGGTAAAAAAAAAAGTGAAAAATTTACCCAATTTCAAACTTTAAAAATTTGCTGAAAGCAGATAGTTATTCCACTCAAAAATTTTTTTTAAAATAGCATTTTTACCATATGTCTGCTGTTTTGGCATCATTTTTTTTAAATGTATTTTTTTTTTTTTTCCAATTTGGGGGGGTTTTAAATTTAGTAGTAATTTTCAAAATTTTCAAGAAAATTTTTCTATTTTTAGGGGCGTCCAGTTTTTTAAGTGACTTTGATTGACCCGTAGTTGATACCCCCATAAAAGACCCATCTAAGAAAAAACACCCCTTTTAAAGTATTCAAAACAGCTT
>JAODAL010018451.1:0-74741 GCA_025379985.1 Phyllomedusa bahiana
CCGCGATCCAACATACGTTTAGAGGCTTTCCCGAAATCCGCTCTCTAAAATGGGTACTTCCTTCTCAAGCCCTAAGGGACCAGGTGCTCAAAAGAAGCCAAAACCCCTTGGATCTTACAGTAGACCGCATACACAGGCTCCCTAAGCCTAAGCAAATCTCACCTTCGTTACCACGTGATGTAATCGCTAAGATTCATTTTCTTTTGTACCAAAGAAAACCCTATCCGAGCCCTTCGTAAAGGTGTTGCATTACCAGACAGATTCAAGGACCTCTCCATCTTCCCTGACCTCTCAGCAGGGACGATGCTGCATCGCAAAGAGTTTGCTCCCTACACCAAAGTGCTCCGAGACCACAATATCCCTTATCACTGGGGCTTCCCTGTCAAACTAATTATTTCCAAAGATAACAACACTATTGTCTGCACCTCCCCCAACATACTACGAGACGCTCTTCTGTCATGGGGATTCCTTGCCACCCCCACCAATACTCCCTTACGCAAAGGGAAAGACAAACCAAATCTGATTTCACCCCTCTGGTCTGAGAAACACACCAGGCGTCGCCAAGCACCGGATGACTGGTCTACTGTGGGACATACCAACTCCTCCTTGCCGCTGAGGTCCTGCTCCATTCTACTCGCGCTAGCGCCTTAAATACAATCGTTACTTTGTCTCTCTGGCGCCATGCACGAGATTTTCCCTCAATACACATGTTCCCAAACTACTGGGAATAGTTTCTTCCTCAACTTTTGTTTATACAATTTGGTTTACAAACGACTTGTTCTAGTTAACCTACTTTATGTTAATGTTGATGCCATGTCTACCAGCCATATTTTTTGTAAATGCTACCTATTTATTGCCACCTATACTTATTGAGTTACTCACCTCTGCTGCAAAACTAGTTAATTAGGAGTTGAGAGCTCAATTTCTCTTACTTAATAATCAATTCTATGTATATCTCCAAGTCCGACATTCCTTGCTAAATTGGAAAGACTGTGGGATTCCCTCTCCTTCTACTCCATTCCAACACTTTCTGTCTCAAAAAAGAGGTTTTGAGCGAGGTCTTTCCTTGATTTATTCCTTATTGTTGTCTATAAACGAATCTCATAAACCAACTTATCACCAAATCGGAATCGGAGTTGGTGAAAGAATTCTCATGGGAAAAATGGGAATCCGGGAGCCCAATTATATCCAAGAAATTCTCTAGGTGCATTAACCATGTGGAAACTATGGGGAAAATACATCTGCGTGGTACTTTACGCCCCTCTAGAATGACCCACATTTTTCAGACCACTCTAACCGCTGTTGGAGACTATGTGGCTCCCGAGGTACCCTGATGCATATGTGGTGGAGCTGCCCTCCTGTAAACAAGCTCTGGGGAGATTTGGAAAACCTACTATTTGAATTATTTCAGATATCTATTCCCCTTACTCCCGAACTAGCAGTTCTTGACCTCTCCTTTGATTCCCTCCCAACGTCATACCACACCGTCCTTTTTCATGTTTTAATTTCTGCTAGATCGGTAATAGCATCGAACTGGAAGAACTTCTCTCCTCTCCACATTTCGGAGGTCATCTCTAGAATCAATAGTCAATATCATGTGGAGAATTGTCTCGTAATCTCCCTCTACCTTCTCCCCAAACTGCGATCTAGATGGTCCTTCTGGTCCTCGTTCAGATACGCAAGGCCTCATAGCTTAATGGGCAGTAATTAGGCTTGGTTAATATACTCATCTGTTTTGTTAAGTTGTATATATGCATAGGTACTGACTATCCTCACATCCATGTTCGATTACTAAGACTTTGTCACACAGTTGACCCTTGATATTTTCATTTTATATGTGATAAGACTCTTTTTTCTCTGTTTTCAATAAGTAGCCGTGGCTGGTTGCATTGTTGTTCTTTTTCCTGTTTATTCCCCTATTTTGTGCTGTTCATATCCCATGTGCCTTTTTAATGCTGTAATTAATCTTGATAAAGCGAAAATCTAGCATAGTAATCTACTTTGACATTGTCACCTATGTTGATCGCTGAACTGCATTTCATCTGTTGTATCAAGCTTGTCAAGCATACATTTTATCCTATACTTATCTCATCCTGTTACCTGAAAAATTCAAATAAAAACTTTATGGTTAAAAAAACAATATTATGAGTAAATTAGCAATGCGCTAAGCATATGTGTAAAGAATGAAGGAGCCCTCCCTTTTCAAAAATGATGGACCAGTTTCCAGCCACAGGATACAGATATATGTGGCACCTGCTCATGAGCCGAGGGTTAAATATAGTATGTCTGGTTAAGGTGAAAAAGCTGTACTCACTTGACTATTATTTATGAAACCCTTATGCACATACTCACAGTACCCAGATGATATAGTTATGGAGGTTTTGATGAATAATGCTCCATGTGTATCAGGGAGCCGAGTGTTAGAGAAGCCCAGGTTAAATAGTCCCACTCGTTATACAGTTTCCTATCCACAGCCGGACAAGCGGTGACGTAGGCAGAAGTGCTGGGTCACATTGTTGTATCGATATGCCCAAACAGAGGATCTATGATGTCAGAGACGCATCGATATATAGACACGTTCCCACAGCAACGCCCTGCCCAACAGTACCGTGGTAGCCAAACAGACCCATTGCCCATCAGATAAAGCACATACAGAGAGCGCAACGCAGCACCCATGCTCCATCACTATATTTGCACTGTACCAATCATGCTATCTCATGCATCCAACCATACAGATAGAAAACCACAGGTCGGCACACAATGCAAAATGGTATACAATCAAAAAAGAACATTGTCCAAAAGTAGTGCATTATCAATTTAAGGCAAGTGTCATTCAACAGATAGGGTATCCAATAGGTATACAGATAACAGAATACTTTATAGGTTGGCATATTAAATTAAATGATGAGCATGTTATTCTATAAAAGCAGCCAAGAAGATTTGATTATTCAGACCATAGGGTTTCAGCTTTTTTATTTGGAAGATCCATTGTGTCTCTCTTTGAGGTATTTTCCTTTCAAAATTTCCTTTACGAGAATTACTGTAGGTACCACCACCTCTAGGACAGAGATCAAAATATCTCTGTAGGTTAGTCTTGTGAACCACATTCAAGTTTCTGGCAACAGGAGTGTCCCTTTCATGTTCAATGTCTCCCATATACTCTATAATGCGTTGTCTAAAGTCCTTATGGGTTTTGCCCACGTAGGTTCAAAAATTATGTAGAGAATTGAACTACATCAGTGTTTTATTAAATAACACATAACCTATTGTGCACCACGTAAAAAAATGAGATCACTATGTGCACCAATGGTGCGTGTTTACGTTAAAACCAATTGAAAACTTATCATGTGTTTTACATTTGCATAAAACAATGAGTAAAACATCTGATGTTACACATCAAAATGTACGTGAGAAAACAGCATGTACAGTAAACCCAGCCTTAGCTTATAAAACGTATCAGAACTACAAAGCTATTTTTTTCTTACTGGGAGCAATAAGAAATAATTACACTTATCATACGCATCAAGACCAATTTCATATGTAAATTTTAACATACTCGGAATGTAGTTCAAGGAAAAGTCAGAGGACGACCATTTACATTTAACAATTTGACAAATGAGTATGATCTTTTTTCTATATGAACAACTGCTTTTCATCATCAGTAAACAAAAGTTTTATCTTGATTGTTTGTTACTTCCTGCAATTATTGCTCTAATTTCCCAGAAACATTTGCATTAATATCATAACTGTTTTACACAAGCAAGAACATGGCAGATTAATTTTAATGCTGATAGATGTAAAGTAAGCACCTAATCAAAATAATGCATGTACAGTAAATAGAATAACACTGGGAATAACAATAACATTATAAGCAGTTATTAGGTTATCCTGGTAACAAGTTGCTAAGCAGCATTACTCAATGTATTCAGCGTGGAAAAAAGACAACTTATAAGTGGTCTCCTCTCCATTTATAAATATGTGTGGGCAATAATAAACACTCTTTTGAAGGACTTTTCACAGGACCAGGGGCTATTTATTATGTAAAGGTATTATTATAGCAAGGTGATTGGACAGCAATACAGGAAAGGGTATAATAGGTGGTAATAATAGGTGCTAATGCCAGGCACTATTTAACATGGGCAACTATGCAGCTCCTGTCTGCAGTCACTGATGTAGTAGCTTATTGCTTCCCTGTTCCATGTGACTGGTGGCTTCTTTTCTGAGATTCCCCCTTTTGGTTCATTCATACTCTCCTGTTTATATGGCATGTTTTCCCCTGAAAAAAAAAAGGGACCAGTATGATCCCCAAATCGCCCCCCCCTTCCTTTTTTGCAGTATGGTGGTGGATAATTACAGGGACACTACCCACACTTTGTCTAACCACCTAAATTCCACAGTCACTATGGATTGCAGTATCTAGGGGGTTGAATGACCAGAATGGGCTGATTCTGGCTGTTGCAGCAGGAGCTTGGTCCAGTATTTTTAAAAAAAAGGGAATAAAAAAGGATGGTCAGTGCCCCAGTAATATCTCTGTAAAAACGAGTAAAATAAGTTTTAGGTGATCAGGGCACCTATTGCTAAATCATGCTGTTTATGCTGCACAGGTAGCCTTCAAGATATCGGTTAAAATTTAGGATGGCGAATTTCTAAAAAATCGTTCGGTGACTTGCCCAATTTTCCGACAAAATTTGTTTCGGTCCAATTGTTCGGGACAAAATGCTTTAAAAAAAACAGCTATTTCCAGCGACAGACCCTGCGGGGTGCGTAGAACTTGTCCATGCTTAAATATGCAGAGGGAGCTTGTTTGGCTTCATACAATTTTGTGTTTTAGTATTACACCAGATGACTGCCGCCGCTTTAGAACGTTTTACTATAAAAATTTCCCCGGCATTAAGAGGGCAAAATGACAAAAAAACTGAAGCGGGGGAAAGTGTTGATAAAATCTGGCAACGAAAGTGGAAAAAAAAAAAACTCATTTTGGGAACATCAGGGAAGAGTGTGGAGGGACGGCAGCAGCCACGCAGCATGAGGTCAGACATGGCACAATGACATTCGGAGGTGGGAAAAACAGGAGTAGGCCCCCGAGGGCACAAAGACAGAGTGTGTAGGTCATAGCAGCACCCAGCAGCAGCATGAGGGCAGACAGGGCCAATGCATTCTGGAATGGCAAAAACAGGGTAGGCCACAGAGTGGCACAATGAAGGTGTGTAGGTCAAGTAGCACCACAGCAGCACATGAGGGCAACGTGGCACAATGACATTCTGGAGGGGGCAAAAACAGTAGTGGGGCCCCGAGTGGCACAAAGACAGAAGGGAGGGGACGGCAGCAGCAGATGGGTCAGAAGAGGGGGACTGCAGTGTGGACACGGCAGAGACAGCACAGAAGAGGGGCAGACGTGGACAAAGGCAAGTTTTGGGGGGAAGGGGAGCAGCCACAGCAGCAGCCCAAAAGGGGCAGACAGTGGCCAAATGACTTCTGGGGTGGCAAAACAGTAGTAGGCCCAATGGCAAATGCAAGGGGGTGGGGGCGGCAGCACGATGGGGGTCAGAGGTAACAATGACAGTGTGGAGGGGGCCCCACCCGCCAATTTTGTCCATGGCCAAAGACGAATGTGGGGGACGCAGCGCCCAAACAGCGTTGAGGTCAGGCGTGGCACAATGACATCTGGAGGGGGAAAACAGAGTAGGAAGGTGGCAAAGACAAATGTGGAGGTTCGGCAGACTAGGGTTAGGAGTGGGCACAATGACTTCGGGGGTCCGTATGGCCACGAGGGCACAATCGGAGGGGGGGGGAAAAACGCCCCCCCAAAAGCATTAGGTCCAATGGTAAAATGACACTGGGGGGGAAAAACGGGTAGCCCAAGGGCACAATCCAGTGTGGAGGGCACGGCAGCAGCAGCACAGCATGGGCATAGAGGGGAAAAGACACAGGTGGGGTTGTGTGGAAATACCAGTCCCTGGGAAAAATGGTGGTGGGCAGATGGAGAAATGGCAGCAGATGTGGGGCATAACAGGGGGTGGCGGAAATAAAATAGTGGCTGGGGGAGGTAGTTTAAACCCCAGATCTTTTTTCACATTTGGAGATCTGACCCTAAGGCATTGGTTAAAAAAATCCGGCCGATCCACGCTGTTCACTGACAAAGGTCAGCGTTCCACTTTTCCTGTGGACAAGCGTTCCCCTTGGGGTAACGATGGCCCCCCTCCGCACGAACACCCCTCTGAGCCCCCCTACTGGCCGGGAGGAAGCTTCTCCACTGCAAAATCGGGGAGTTGCGGCCCCCACATCCAGTTTGGCTGCCCATAGTCCCGCGGATCTTTTAACTGGGGGGCAGATGCGCCCGTAGGGCCCCGACCTGTTTTGGTTCAGGGTCTGCCCAGGGCCTTGCTGTTGCTCCGCTGGCGACTGCCCTCCTCACTAGGGGGGGGAAGGAAGTCTCATCATGCCAGACTTAGGTTGCAGCTGATGGGCTGGACTGGGGTCTTACCCCCCCCCCTTCCGGCAGCAGCCGGGCAGTAGACGTGAGCGCCGAAAACCCCCCGGCAACTTGTCAGAGGAAGGTGTTTCCGCCCATCGCAGCGGCCAACTACTATGGAGGGGTTTCCCCATAGTTTTAAATTTGTTCCCCCCTTTTCAGCAGCTGGGAAAAAAGGGTCCCATTTTGGGCCGGGAGCGAGGGTTTCCCAAAAGGGTGGAGAGCCAGAAGTCATTCCCCCTTTGGGGGGGGTGACTATTCGGCTGGTCACTAGCCCTCAAATCAGCATGCTGCGGGCCCCTCTGCACAAGTGACTTCGAAACGGCTCCCTTTCCCCCCATCTCACTTAAAACTGCCACGGTTTCCTTTCCCGGGGCATTTTTGCCCCGGGCTTCCTCATCTCCCTTTTACCTCCTCCAGCTGCACCTTTTCCCCTCTTTGTCACCTGGGTTTGAAAAACCATCAATTTTACCAGACAATGCTTTTGGGCCCCCCGTCCTCCTCCCCCTCCCTTTTCATTTCCCCCCCCGGATTTGTGGAATCGAATGAGTCCGGGCCCCGTCTCCGTCCCCTTCCCAGACAGATTTTTTTGCAAACCTGTTTTCCCCCACCCGGGAACATGGGAATGACGTTATTTTTCCCGTAAACCTGGCGACTGACAAAAAAATCGGGCCCCCTCCCAATGGTTTTCCCTTTAAAAACGGCCCGGGGTCACCTTAAAGCTGCCCCGCTGGGCATCAAAGTTCACAGGGGGGATCATATCCGCCTGGAGCATCAAAAAAAAAAACGTTAATTTGGGCCTTTTTTCTGTTTCATACGTCTTTCCCCAAAAATGTGGGAGGCTGGGAAATTCCCAAAAGGGGGGAAAATCGCATATCAGAGTGGGGGTTGGGGGGGGCCGTTCTGCCCGGGGAACACGAAAAGGGTGGTTTCGGTTTGTAGGGAAAGGATGAACTGCATGCACATTTCCTGGGCCCTTTTCCCCGAATTTTTCTGAAGATCCCTTTAATCTTCAGGAACCTTTTAAAAAACCAGATTGTCACATCACCATGCAGGGCGCATGGACCATCCCTTCTCGGGGCAGCTCGGACACCATGTTACTCCCCTTGCCATCACCCGATTCCGATTTTCAGTTGGGCGGAGAAAGCCCCATGATTTCTTGTTTCATGACGCGGTCAAATTTTCCCCCCCTGTGTGACTTCGTTCCCCGGGGCAAGCCAGGTGTAGAAATGTGTGGGCACCACCGGGGCCCCACAACAATGGTATGAAGGAGCAGTACTTGTGGAGGCTGAATGGTGGGGTGGGGGTTGGGGGGAAAGGGGGAGCAAATTGGAAAAGGGTCCGCCCGTTTGACAAAATTGGAGGGGAAAAACGGCGCACCTGGGCCCAATTTTTTGGGTGCCTGGGAAAAAGCAATTCACCCCATTGGGCCTTTAAAAGGCCTGTAAATGGCCCACCGTATTTTCAGCTTCCAAAGTCCACCTGGCCCTGGAAAATTGGAACAAAACCCATAAACTAAAAGAAGGCCCGCCTTCTGTTCTACATATTTATGAAATGTGGTTCTGCCTTTTTTGGGAAAAAAAAATTTTCGCCTTTGGGAAAATCTCCATCTCGGCCCCGGCCCCAAGCCATTAGCCTCGAACGGGGCAAGTCCACCATTTGGAAAGGGGGGGGACTGCGTACCAACCAATTGGACAGGAGCAAAGGTCAGCTTCCCGCACCTTAGGGTGGTTTTGGAAGCATAAGGGTTTTCTCTTTGCAAACACCTCGCGGAACGACTGCTGGCGCTATTAGTAGCGATGATCAGGAGCAACAGGACCGGGAGATGATTGTAAAGAGAAACAGCTCCCGTATGCAGTGGTTGCGGAGCCGTGACTGGCTGCAATGGCATGCGTGCCACTGGGCGCTGCTGCTGCTGTTGCTGCGGCAGCAGTATGGACCACCACATCTGAGCCACGTTTCTCCCAGGCCACCGAATGGTGATGCTGCATGTGTTGACGCAGGGCCGTGGTGCCAACTTTAGCTCCCTGGCCACGCTTCACTTTCTGCCCACAGATTCTACAAAAACCCATATTCGGCTCCCCGGTGTACTTAGCAAAGAACTGCCACACCGCCGAGTATCTGATTTTACCGCCAACGCTCCGCACTGAGTGACTACTACCACTGCTGCCTCGCTGAGCCCCTGTGCCGCTGCTTTCTTCGACCTGTGAAGTGGGTTTTCTACCCCGTGGCCGCTTGGCTACCGACCTCACACTGCTGCTACCCTGCTGACTCACGGCCACACAACCCACTTGCTGGCTGCGCTGCTGCCTGATGCGCAAGCTGACGCCCTCTTCTCCTGACGATGATGAAGCCCTTGCTTCATCTGGCTCCCAAGTGCGGTCGGCTACATCATCATCTATTTGTGTTTCATCGTCACTGCTGTCCTCATCACCGGTCTTGGTATGCAGAGGCTGACCCCTCACAACATGACCTCCCATGCCACTCTCACATCTATACTTTGCTGCCTACTGCAAGAAGCAGGGGATATTGGCCCCATTTCTTCGCTGCCAAGTATCTGCTGACTGCCCTCCTCAAATTGTTCATCCTTGCTATATAGTGGTGCTGAGCCCAGACTACATAGTAGATCTCTGGCTGAGGGAACCGGATGGGACAGAGACGGGTTGAGGACAGGTGAGGGCCGCTGACCTGCTCCTGGGCCATGCCAACTAAGGGTTGTGTCTGAAGTTCCCACCGACTCTTGGCTGGGGTTGTCAGATGTCATCTGGGAGGAAGTGGATGACCTAGTCAACCAATCAAGAACCATTGGGTTGCTGAACAACGCACGGCCGCTAGATGACAGTGGCAGTTGTGACCTCACCGAGTGACCCCTGCTGCGACGTCCCCTTGCTGTGCTGAGACCTGGGCCTGCTCCAGGAATGTTTGTGCCTCTGCCACTCGCAGGTGAAGAGCCTGCCACCTCTCTGTCTGACATACTGTTTGTTCTAAAATGTACAGACACTGTTTGATGAAGATATCTGCATATGATAAATACACACCCTGTATTTGACTCCAAATTAACCCAGTAACAAGCTTGGGTAACCCTTGGATATAAATTGCGCTCCACAAATGGCCAGGAAAAATTTACTTGTATGTGCCGTTTAAAAACACTGTGTATTTTACTGAATATAAAAGCACAAACAGGCTTAATTAACCTTCGGTTATGAATTATGCTACAGGCAAAATGTCTTCTATGGCGGTGAAAAAGAACGTTTCTTTTAGTGACCACAACAGCAGAACAACGCTTAATTAACCCCTGGATGTAAATTGCGCAAAAGAATTGAGCAACCAAAAATTACCAGCTTTGTAGCGTGTTAAAATGGCGTGTATTTTACGGTACACAACAGAAAAACTTGTAATTAACCTTCGGTTATGAATTATGCTACAGGTAAAATGTCTTTTTTTGGCGGTGAAAAAGAGCGTTTCTTTTAGTGACCACAACAGCTGAACAACGCTTTATTAACCCCTGGATGTAAATTGCGCAAAAGAATTGAGCAACCAAAAATGACCAGCTTTGTAGCGTGTTAAAATGGCGTGTATTTTACGGTACACAACAACAGAAAAACTTGTAATTAACCTTCGGTTATGAATTATTCTACAGGTAAAATGTCTTTTTTGGCGGGGAAAAAGAACGTTTCTTTTAGTGACCACAACAGCTGAACAACGCTTTATTAACCCCTGGATGTAAATTGCGCAAAAGAATTGAGCAACCAAAAATGACCAGCTTTGTAGCGTGTTAAAATGGCGTGTATTTTACGGTACACAATAACAGAAAACTTGTAATTGACCTTCGGTTATGAATTATGCTACAGGTAAATGTCTTTTTTGGCGGTGAAAAAGAACGTTTCTTTTAGTGACCACAACAGCAGAACAACAAGGACACAAATACCCTGCAACCACTGCTGGAAGCAGATAGGGTGTTGGTGGCTCTGTAATGGTCTCTGAGAAAGTATTTGTGGCATTCTTTATGCCTATGACC
Organism: Phyllomedusa bahiana; assembly: GCA_025379985.1. Classification (NCBI taxonomy): domain Eukaryota; kingdom Metazoa; phylum Chordata; class Amphibia; order Anura; family Hylidae; genus Phyllomedusa; species Phyllomedusa bahiana. The sequence continues at coordinate 10,491 of JAODAL010018451.1, forward strand.
GTGATGCTCATGGTGGTTACTCTGCATATCATGGTGGTTAGAATAATTTGACTCTAAGAGGTTATCCCATGACGTATTTCCATGACATATTGCTATTACTTTAAACTGGTCTTCCCCTGTTAACACAATGCCTTGAAAATGTTGGAAACTGCTATTCAGGGTAAGTCAGAGTCAGAAGTGAAATCTGCAAAGGGGAGAAGTGTTAGACCATTTATTTTCTTGGAAAATCTTCATTTTTTTTAGCCAAAGTCAAAGGGATATTCAAGGATTTTAAAGTGATGGAAAATATAAAGGAGCGACTTATACTTTCTGCTGAATCCACTTTAGGCTTTGACTCAAAAAACTGCAGTAACTTTTTTTTTCTGTTTTGTTAAATACGGTGTGTGCTAAATTTATATTAGTCATGTATGTTTTATGCTTGGCATGTTCATTCTCCACTGTAATAATGGTACAAAAGTTATTAAGCAGTTTGCAATGGTCTCCTAGCCGAAAATAGTTTTAACTGGCAGTGATGTACATGTCTGCATCTCAATAAAAATACACTCATTGTATCTTAAAAATGTAATTTAAAAGTTTCTTTGGCACTTTAGATTGACCTAAGCTAGAACTTTTAATGACATCTGTGCATATGATGGATGAATGTCATAAATAGATTGCAGTTATATTTGGATTAGACACAGATTTAGTGCATATCATTGGTATAAGATTCAAAATAAATATGCAGAGAGAACAACATGAAAAAGGATCCATTTAATTGTGATTTATATCCCAACACAAGGAGCTTCCAAGGCAACCTGGCACGTCAAAGATTGTCTTTGGGTTAAGGACATTGACTGAGTCCAGCTTGGCTCTTGTGATACTTGAATTGACATCAGTAAGAAGCATTAGCTTAGAATTTGGAGTTCTTTGGAAACAGTTCAGAAAGGTTCTGTTGTCATTCTGCTAATCAGCTTTATAAGCAAGTGGGTGGAGGAGTGATTTTAGAGAAGTTGAATTGTTGTCTTTCATTTCACTACCACTGTGCTCTTTTCTGCCAATTTTGCTGGTTTCTTATTAGAAATTCTAAGCCTGAATCTTAAAGCCAATAGTTTGGATCATGGGAATTAAATTTTTTGTCAAATTTCAAGCATGCTAATATGCTGTATAAATAAGCCAGCATTTATTTAGTACATTGGAAAGGATATAAGTTTTATTACATCAAAACTTAGTCTGTTTCGCGTATGCCCTTGGATTAAAGATATTTGGATCATCTTGCATCAGAGATTTAGCTGAAGTCACTAAAAGGCTTTTTGTACCACAGACATCAGACACATAGAGGCATATAAATGCTTTTTTTTTTTTTTTTTTAAGATATGAGTTAGCATTTATTTTCAAAAAAATTATATTGCATAACTAAAGTCATGGAAAAAGGGGATTTGTTATCAGTTAATTTTAATTCCATCAATCCTATCCTATTGCCCAGGTGTATAAATCTCCTCTCCTCACAATGTAATAAAACTTAATTTTTATAAGATATAATTGTAAATTGTGTATATACACTTAAATGCTTTGGAACTAGGAGATAAGAATTGATTTAAGGTACAATTAACATTTCTTTTGTGTAATTTGTCTGTTAAATAACTTTGTACTTTTTGCACCCCTTATTAAAAGTGCATGACTGCTCAGAAAGCCACCTAACTTCAGCACAGTACTGCGAGAGCTGAGATCAATGCTTGCATGTTCACCCATCACATACCAGTAATTATTACACTGCTTAGCTGGTCATTATTATTAGAAATATGGAGATTAGAAGAAATGTATCAATTTTTAAAGTCATGAACACTATCAAATGCTCAGGGCCGTTCCTAGGAGCAGGCAAAGCCTGAGGGGGGCGCCGCCTGCCTCGCCCGCCTGGAGGATCGCCCCTAACTCTGCGCGGCTGTTTTATAACAGTCGCGCAGAGCCAGCAGCTGCTGGTGCAGGGAGGAGACGGGACGGATCATTCCCGTCCTGCCTCCTTCCCTGTATCAGCGTCGCAGGGGCGCACAGCTTTCACTGCACCCCCTGCGACGCTGGGATCTGCTCGGTCGGCAGCTCTGCTGCCGAGGAGATCCCTGGGAGCTGCGTGACAGTGTACTGCTAAGCAGCTCTGGACCGGGACGTGCGGACCGAGGTGAGTACTTTTTTTGTTATTTTATAATTAATTACATGGGCATCACTAGCTACAGGGGGCATCACTGGCTACAAGGGGGGCATCACTGGCTACAGGGGGACATCTACTGGCTACAGGGGGGCATCACTGGCTACAAGGGGGGCATCACTGGCTACAGGGGGGCATCACTGGCTACAAGGGGGGGCATCACTGGCTACAGGGGGGCATCTACTGGCTACAGGGGGGCATAACTGGCTACAGGGGGGCATCTACTGGCTACAAGGGGGCATCACTGGCTACAATGGGGGGCATCACTGGCTACAAGGGGGGCATCATTGGCTACAGGGGGGCATCACTGGCTACAGGGGGCATCACTGGCTGTAAGGGGGGCATCATTGGCTACAGGGGGGCATCACTGGCTACAGGGCGGCATCACTGGCTACAAGGGAGGCATCACTGGCTACAGGGGGGCATCACTGGCTACAGGGGGGCATCTACCGGCTACAGGGGGACATTTACTGGCTACAGAGGGGCATCTATTGGCCACAGGGGAATCACCTGGTTACAGGGGGGCATCACCTGGCTACGGAGGCATCACTGGCTACAGGGGCATCATTGGCTACAGGGGGACTTCAATTGGCTACAGGGGGCTACTACCTGGCTATAGGGGGCTACTATGTGGCTACAGGGGACATATTACATGGCTACCATATGAGGTGCTATAGACAGGGAGTTTGTATAGAGATAGAAATTGGTAGAGAAGTACTGATAAATTAAGAAGTCTTAAGATATTTGTTTTGTAAATTTTATAGTGAAGAGTCAGGAGTAGTCGACATGGCGTCTGGGACAGATGGAAAAGAAGAAGAAGAGAAAGAGACCAACTCTTTAGAGACGTCTCCTGTGAGTCACTAGATATAACTTTACTGTAATCATTTACATGTCTGCAGAGCCTGTGTTCAGTGGGTATCCATCATTTTATGGTCACTGTACGCCGGTAATATTGGTTGTAGTATAATGGTTTATACTCAGTAATGGTCAGTTTGTATTATTCAGTCATTGTGTGTTGGTGATATGTGGTCATGGTGTTGCGGCATTCGGTCACTATGTGCTTGTGATATGTGGTCACGGTGTGGTTTTATTATTCGGTAACTGTGTGCTGGTGATATGTGGTCTTAGTGGTCTTGGGATTCTGGTTGGTGTAGCAGTGTTATTTGGTAACTGTATGACTATTATTTAGTAGGTGTATGTGTAGCAGATTGTGGTAAAGCTTTTTGTATATTTTGGCTTTGGTTTATGGTGAGGCACTGTGGCGCACTGTGGCGCCATATGTTACGCGGGGAGGCGGGGGGGGGCGAAATTTCACCTCGCTCTGAGTGAAATTTAGCCTAGGAACGGCCCTGCAAATGCTGTACCTGCCCAACAAATTTCCTCACTGGGTACAGCATCATTAGTGGCTGCAGAGGCGTACCTTCAAGCTCTTGAGCCCTAGTGCAAAAATTGAAATCGGGCCCCCCAGTTATCATTTACAATACTGGTGTTTTCTTATGTGGCAGAATGGCTTTTGGGCCCCCTCAGGCTTCAGGGCCCGGTAGCGACTGCTACCTCTGCAACCCCTATAGCTACGCCTCTGAGTGGCTGACTGTTCATACACTTCCTGCTTTAACCCCTTAAGCCGAATGCCTGAAAAGTAATTAACGACTAGCACATTTTTTTCAGTTTTTGCCTCCTTGCGTTTCAACAGTTGGAACTTTTTTATTTTTCTCAATGACACAGTTGTATGAGGCCTTTTCTTATGTGGGATAAGTTGTACTTCTTGGGGGAATAGTTTAAATTCACTTGTAAATTATTGCAGACTTTTTTTTCAATTTTTTTTTTTACACCATTCACACTTAATAACTTGCTAGATTAATTCTACAGGTTATTATGGTCAGGTGGATACCTACTATGTGTAATGTTTGCACAATCATTTTTTATTAAACATTTATTTTATTAGTTTTTTCTACTTTTTATGTTTTTTACTTTTCTAAAAAAAAATCACATGAAGGGATAACTGTGTTACATTTCTTGTTTTAAAACTTAGTAATGTATTAGCATATTCATATATGCTAATTCATTATAATCTGTGTCAGTTTAGCTCAGACAGCAGTCAGGACAGCACACAGTCTGCCCTAATTGCTGGCTTGTTGCACAGACAGTCCCTGGGGCTACTCTAGGTCCCCAGTGCTGACTGTGGAGATGTTCCCTGGGATCTGTCAGGTCACTGGCGTCCCAATCACCCGACAGAGCAGAGGAAAGGCCTTTGATCATGCTGTGGTCACTGATTGCGGCAATCATAGGGTTAAGCACCGGAGAGCAGAGGTTTCCCCCCGCTTACCAGTGCTTGCAGAGACTGTGCTAGGGACAGAGCTGTGGAGTACAGCTCTGTTCCAAATGCAGCTGCGGTGCTAAGAACTGCAAAACCCCTATGTCTGCAGCGACGACAAAAGACGTTGCTGCAGATGAATGATCTAAAATGCCCGGTGTCAAAAGATGGCTGTATGTCATTAAGGGGTTAAAGAAAATGGTGTGACAGTGTGTCAATGGCTCACAAGTTATAATTTTATATACACAACTGTGTCGCATTATTATGACCGCCAGCTAATATCCAGAGTAACTGGCATGTGCAGCACTGCTTGAAGGGCTTGAAGGGCTGGTAGTGACTCAATAGGTCCTAGTAGATTATATATCTACAGTCACGCTGACTGCAGTGAAAACCACAGCTGCTAGACAGTGATTGTGGGAGAAGTAAGAGAGCCAATATGACTTGATTGAGGAGGTTCCCACAGATTCTCAAATGGGCTTAAGCCTGGGGAGTTGGGGGCCAGTATAATACATGCAAGTCTTGATAATGTTTCCATTCAATATTGGACATTTCTGGCTCTGTCACTTTGCAATGTCTTGTTGTAAGATCCCATCCGGACCAGGTAAGATAATTCAGCATAAATAGGTTTATGTAATCTGCAAGGATGGATTCATAACAAAAATAGGTTGAGAACGTCTTCCACATAGAATGGACCCAGAGAATGCCAAGAAAACTTCCCCAGACTATAATGCTACATAAACCAGGTTGTGTTCTTTCAGCAATGATTGCAGGGTGTTTGTTCTCTGATGTTCTTGCCTGACACATCAACATCCATCTGTTCAACAGAATATATGGTTCATTGGAAACAGTAACCCTCGCTTCACCAGCAGAGGCCCAAATCCAATACTGCTGCAAAAATTTAAGCCATTTCTGCTGGCACAACTTTGTTTCTAGAGTTGCAGTGACCATCTTTCTGCTTTGGAGACCCATAGGAGTCCCTGAACTATTGTTTTAGACACGAATCTTTTTGCCCACTGGTTCAGTCAGTCCTCACTTGAGCACCTTAATGCAGCCAACACTCACACCTCACATCAATGGCATGTGTTGACAAACTGCACAGTTTCAGAAATACTGCAACCATTGGCCTGAAAGCCAATAATCTGTCTACAATTCTGATAAAACTGTTGAATGTAGCCATAACAGCAATGGGGGATATGTGTGCAGACAGCCTATCATCTATCTTATCTACCCACCTCACCAGCCCATGATATGTGATTTCCTTCATAAGCTACACGTTGCTGAAATTGAAAGTAGGAAGAGGTCATATAATGTGACTCAACTGTATATATCTTCTATCTGCTATTCTGTATTCATCAGATCTTGTTTATTCAAAGACAGACAGCACTATTATGTACAGTAGGGGCGACATGTATGTACAGGGCTGTGCCAGTAGTCTGGCATCCTTTCAGCCCAAAAACTGGTGCAGCCCTCTAGATGTATGAGTAGGCGCACTCCAAAATTCGCCTGAGAATGGGGAGTATTTTGGGCGGGGTGTTGCTTCACAACTATATGATTCTACACATTTATGACGGTAGGATGGCAAAACTGGGCGCATTACTGCTGGAACAGCAGAGTAGACCCAGTTCATAAATTCAGGTGTATTCTACACTACTGATGCGCGCAAAAAAAAGTATCTCAATCATTCTCTTATACTGGATACTCATAACACTCATATGTTTATTTGGAGAAATGGCCTTTCAGCCCATGTTGCTACAGTACTTTTTCACTGCGGATAATGAAACAATCTTACTGGCTTCCTCCAGCATCTCTACAAGGTCTTTTGCTTTTGTTCTTGGGTTGATATGCACATGTTGGACCAAAGTACGTTCATCTCTGAGACACAGAACCCGTCTCCTTCCTGAGTGGTATGATGGCTGGACATTCCCATCTTGTTTGTACTTGTGTATAATTGTTTATACAGATGAACAAGGCACCTTCAGGTATCTGGAAATTTCACCCAAGGAAGATCCAGACTTGTGCAAGTCCACAATGCTTTTCTTGATATTTTGGCTGATTTCTTTAGACTTTCTCATGATGTTAAACACAGAGAAGCAGTGTGTTGCTGGTGTGCTTGAAATACATTCACAGGTGTGTCTCTAATTAACTCAGATGTTGCCAATAAACCTATTTGAAGCTTCCAAAGACATGATATCATCATATGGGCTGTACGAAATTGTTTAAAGAGTAATCCTAGTGTATGTAAACTTTTGACTTTGCAGAATGTAATAAAAATGCCTTAAAAATTCTCTCTCATTATTCTGGCATTTGGCAAATATTAATAATTTTGGTAATCCTAATTGACCTAAAACGGATAAGGTTTATTTTGATTTCATGTCAGATAGTGAGAAAAACATATGTTTTCTTTTTAAATAGTGTATGTAAACTTCTGGTTACAGCTGTATAAATTCACCTTGCTTCCTCCTTTAGTAAAAGGTTATCCAGATTCCTTCTTTTCAGACCAAAGATCACCTGTTTAATATCCCAAAAGGTTAGTGTTTTAAAATAATTTAAATGAAAATATTGGATATGCAGTACATAACCAAGGGACATATCTTTTCTGGTGTTAATTGTACTAATATATTGTAAAACTCTTCATTTTAGTTCTTATATAGTTTTTTGTGCTGTATATCTTTATATATGATCACACGGCTATATATATAGCCTGCTGTTTCGAAATTTCTAAAAATGTTAAACATTTTTTAATCTTAAATTCTTTACATGTGGTTTACGAAAGATTTTTGCACCCTTGGTATAAAAGAACAAGTTTGACACCATCAATTAACAAAATATAGTTGTTTTTTCTGTGGGTCCTTTCAAATTTCTGGTTTCATTTTACTATGAACAAATAGGTCCTCAAGCTTTCTCCTTCTTTTAATATTATTTAGGGATTTTGTGTAATTACTTCTTTCATGTCTTTATCTGCCAAGAGGACTGGTGTTTTTCTATTATTTATTGCACAAAACCAGCTTCTGTGTCAAAGGTTCTTAAACATCTGATTTCATATTTTTCTTCATGAGGTCTTTTATTTCTTAAAATAAGTAATTGATTTGTATACACTGCTCTTTTGTATGATATTTCCAGAACTTTACAGGAGTAGCCACAGTTGGTAAATCTAAGAGTTCTTCACTGGCCTTTTGCCAGTCCTAGTCTTTACAGCAATTTCTACTTTATGTAAGATATTAAAGGAATACTTACCTTCAATGGTTCTGAATAATAACTCTGCCAGTGCCATCAGCTATTTTGTTTGCATTTGCTGCCTATTACCAATCCATACTTTCATATACCAAAAGTTATTGGTGGTTCTGTATAATTATAATCTAGAAGAAATATCCCAGTAGGTTTAAAATAAATGTTTCAATGAAATCATAAGAATAATGTTATCACCTTAACATGAAATTAAAACATCATCTATGTTTTTGCCACAAAAAGTTATGTGACAGGCAAAAAATTCAAATGATCATCATACACGTGTCACGTCAGAGGAGGTGCAGTGGGCCCTAACTGCCACCCAGCCCACTGTCCCTGCCTACTTGGCGTGCTGCCCTAAATGGCAGACCCCAACTGGATGACAAGCCCTACACTTGGTTGGGAACGTAAAAGCCAAGAATCGGAAACCAGAAGAATAATGAGAGACTAGTCAAGGGTCAAAACATGGACGGTAACGTGGTACAGAATCAGAGGACAAAAACGTGGTCCACGTGGTCAAGAAGCAGGAGTATACAAACGCACTAGGAAACAAGGGGAAATGCAAGGGATAACATTTCGCAGGCAAAGGCTGACAACACTGAGCAGGTATAAATGAGGCACCTGAACACCGCCCTAGCAACTGATTGGTGTGGTCTCCGGGCCCCTCTATTGGCCTGTGCGACACACATTCTGACTTGATTAGAAGCCGAGCTGTCAATCCTATGCTCATCAGCCAGCCTTCTCCCTGGGTGTGTCGACCTTGCTCCTCGATGGCAGAAACTTGTGCCATGACAACATGTTTTTTTTTGTATCTGCCCAGAAGGAGGTTGGTGTTCTATGGCACACAAAGTATGTCTATAAAAGTCCTCTCTGAGCTGGTTTTAGAATTTACCATTAAAACCAAATAATTATGCTTCTTCCTGCCATTTCATCTTCTCCTACTATAAAGTCACATCAGAAAGTTGCTATGAAGGGCAAAATAACTGACCATGAAGCACAACTTTAGCTGGTTTATGGTGAAATTGTCATCGCTAGTTCCCTATAAAGCTTTTTGGGTTTGGCAATATGGTGCAGATTATATGATCTGCTGTGAGAGATTGTGTTGAGTAATCCGCTAGTATTCTGTATCCAGTTATCTAGAGTCCAAGGATAGTATCAGGGTCAGCTGTAGCCTGGGGACATTATAAGGGATATTTTCAGAGACAGAGATGGGTAAGTAGCATCTGGTGTTAGGGTCTGTGTTAGGGACAAGACTTCCAACTAACATCGTTACAGCTTTAAAATAAATTGTAAGAATTTTAATACAAATTGATTTTATGACTTTAAACTTAAATAATAAACTTAATAATCACAATTCTACCATGGCCTGAATTGCCAATTTTTGCTTGGAACATATGTAACGACATTTGCCATCCAAGCTTTCTACCTACATATCTGGTGTCACTGTGGTATATTCTAAGTTTTATAACATTTTCTTTTGTGTCTCTAAGATATGATAGAGGGGTTTTAATAAAAGGTCCACTGATTTTTTCAGCATACATACCGATAGGCTCGGTAGGAATATTGTTTCCTAACATTACAGGCCCCCCTGAGGGATCACTTTCATTCTAATGCATTTTTGCAAAGTATAAAAAGTAGCTATGTTGGACATTGAACAAAAAGATACTTATGTTTCTAAGAGGTAGTTAATTGTCCAGTATTTTTTTCATATGAGTGTCATTTAAATTGCATGTATTGGGACTGATCTATAAAGACATATTTTCTAAACACATTGGGTTGGTAGAGCAGCTGTTGTTAATGGTTTTTAAAAGTGCTACATTTCTTCTGTTCCAGTATTTCTTATATTTAAGTGAGTATCACAATAATGAAGGGTATGAGGCGGGTTATCAGGGGAGCACTGATCTTGGTTCTCTATAGCTCCCTGCTGCAGATTGACTGGCTTTGTAAGCACTCAAGCCCAAATCACTGGAAGTGCAAAAATATAACTTGTCTATTTGATCCAAATAACATCAAATCACTTCTTATCTCCTTGTTTCAATCAACATCATTAAAAAACCAATTTATTAATTTCTAATAAAAGTTAAAGGGGTTTTGCCATGATGTAATGTTGACGTGATCCTCCAAGAGGGGTATTTAATCACTTTTCTAAATATATGTGATTACAAAAAGTGAATCTTCTGAGAGCTATAGCTTTCTTTACAAGCTCTTAGTTACTTAAAAGTTTGCATTAGACATGACCAGCTCCAGCTGACAGAAGCTGAGGAGCTGATCTGGTCGTGCTTGTGTTGTCTGCACTTCTTATCTGATGACAGTGAACATGATTGAGCTTTCAAGGGACTTTGGAGAAAGATGTTGTGTCTTTTGTATAGAGAATCCACTGGTTCTAATGTTTTATTTGAGTATACATTGCACAACGCTCCCTGCTTCCTCTGCTTCCTCAGAGTTGCTGCTCAGGCCCCTCTCTCTCGTCTGTGAGGCTGCTGTGCATTGTTTATAGTCTCTACTGATCAGATTAAGAGGTAATGAACTCACTTCGTTGCAAAATCCCTTTAAGTTTTATTGCACTTACGGAGAGTGGGTTTCTACTTTTGGGCAACAGGAACTACTTTATGGGAATCAATGTTACGAGTGGCGCACCCGTGTCCCCTCTTCTGGCTCTCTGCCGGGGACGTGCTGCGAGCGCACTTGCTATGCTGGCAGTTACTTACCTAGCCATGCTCCTGTCCTGCCATCTTCCTCTGCCGGCCGGCGCGTGTTCACTCTTTTAAATTTAAAATTGGCTGATTGCCGTGCACTGACCCTATATATTGCCACATCCTGCATCACTTCCCTGCTGGATCTATGTTGCCCCGAGCCTTAAAGAAAGCATCTCAGAAGTGCATTCCTGTCTTGCTGTGCTTTCGACCCTTGGCTAAGTTTCTCGACCACGAACCTTCGCTGCCTGCCCTGTCCTGCCTGCCTGTCCTCGACTACGGGTTTCATGTTACGATTTGGTACCTCGCTGCACCTCGGCTGCCATGGCAAGCCAGTCATGTCAGGGTAGCGACCTGGTAGGATTCCTGCCGCAGCAAGTCCATCCTGCCTTGCGGTGGTCAAGCGGATCCACTTCACTTGACGTTACGGTTAAAAATATTCTTAAGGTTCAAAAGAAAACGCAAGTGACTCCTATTTTCACTGATTTTATATTATTTATTATTATTTCACTCAGATGTCTCTCCTCTCTGTTGTTCTCAACACCAAGGACATGCTATGGTTACAATGGTTGATTCTCCCTAATTCAAGAAGTAGCACATACGGTATTGTAATTTTTTTCATACAGCTGATCATACACTAGAGGTTGTAAGCAACCAAAAAAGATGATTAAGACCATTCACCATATTTTCATGATGCAAACAAGTGTGATGATCATGGAAAGAAATATGAAGAAAAATTGATCTATTGTATTATATTTTTGGTTAGTGTGCTGTAGAGTCTTTGAAAAAACTTTGACAGTCTTTCATTGCAAATGTAGAGATGTACTGATCATCAACACAAGCCCAGACCAGGTCATAGATCACCAGTTTATCATTTTTAATTGATATCTAGAAGTTATTCAGAAAGGGTAACTGAAAAATCCAGTGCATGGTAAATTTTATTTTCAGTATCTCAGTTTCGGGAGTTATTTTAGTTCATTCTGTGTTTTTAAAGGTGTCATCTACAATTACCTTTGTCCTGACCTTAGTTCCACTAATGCCACTGACAGTCCTCTCCCTTGGTCCGCTGTTGAATTCTAGCTCCCAGCAATCAGATTGTCTGCATGGTCACGTCACATTGCTCGATGTCAATGTTCGGATGTAAAGGGTTTGAACGGTGATGACAATGGATGTCATCTGATCGCCACAGCCAAACAGCAGTTGCAGCGTGTCTGAACCAAATACTGGGAACTGGATACTGGGACTGTCATATAAATGGTGGTTCTTAAAATACAAGGAGAGAAGCTGTGCTCTGTGATATGCAGTGGTCTGTCAACTTACAATATTAATTGGCTCTGGGACACTCATTCTACGTTGAAACCATAATTCTATGAAAAGCTAGTGATTGGTTCTGAAGCCTCAAAATGTCACCCAACATAATGCAAGATGAAGATCAAACAAAGTTAAGTAAATAGCTAATATAAATAAAGCAAGTCCTTCCATATAACAGTCAGAACGAGCTGCTGGAAGAGGAAATCACTTTCTATTTTGAGGATAGGAGCTTATTTGGATCATGTACTTTATATACAATAGATCAGAATAAAATAAAATAAAGCTGTTCTCACTAGGTGCCCAGTAGGAACCGCTCACCATGGTAAATGTAAAGAACAGTACAGAACAGGAAGTACTGCACTGTACTATAGAAAGGCAATACTAGACCACCAATCACTGCATGCACTGCAGTAATACAGATGTTTTACAAGTAAAACGTTTATGAAAATTGTCTAGATCTTCTATTAAATCATGTGATGCAGATCTAAAGTTTCTGTGACTTTGCATATTGAGTCTGGCTTCAAGATAAGATATCCCAAGAAAGTTTAAATATTGTATCTTGAGACCATTGTAACTTGAGGGAACTCTATGTACTTTTATGTGCTTTGGAAAAGGATTTCTGAGTAAAAAGCAAAGAAAATAGTGAAGGAAGAACTGTCATTCGCTGTATATGGGTAAGCAGAACTTTAACACCTTAAGGATGCAGGCAATTTTGACCTTCCTGACAGAGCCACATGTGTCACTTTATGTGGGAGTAACTTTTAATACTTTTACCTATTCATATAATTCAGTGTATGTTTTCTCATGGCATGTTGTGCTTTAGGTTAGTAATGTTAGTCCGTGCAAATTTAGTAGCAATTGTGCACATTTTCAAGAATATTAGCAACACAGAATTTTTAAGTAACCAGTCCAGTTCCAACGTGGCTTTAAGGGACCTGTATGTTAGACACCTCCATTATTGACTGCATCTATGAAACGGCACTTTACTCAGCAGGTTAAAAGAGAAAAAAAGTTTTTGTATCACTATAGACTGAGAGCCATACCTTTTTTTCTGTGTATGGAGCTGTGTAGGGGCTTGTTTTTTGAGGGTTGAATAGATATTTTCATTAGCAGCATTTTTGAGGGGACATGACTTTTTGATCTCCTTTTAATCCACTTTTTGAGAGTCAGGATGAGGAAAATACATGTAATGGAGATCATTGGCACCCCATGAACGCATGGTGCCAATGGAGACAGAGGGAGCTCTCTCACTCTGTTTTTCCCTTAGTTGCTGCAGTTGCATTTGACTGTGGCATCTAAGGGGTTGATTGGCTGCAACCGGAGTAAACTCTGGTTTCGGATGATGCTGCAGGATACCAGATATAATGTACAGCTGGTTTTCCACAGTGATCATGTGGGCGCCATGGTGGAGCACGGCAATTTGCCCTGGCGTACATATACGTTAATTTGCTGTAGCCCCGTGTCGACTATGACGTAAACTTACATCGAATGTCGGGAAGGAGTTAACTGTCTTTTAAGGAGGCCAATCAATATTTTATCTGCTTTTAACTCAGAATTCCTGCTCCAAATCATACATACCTATGTATCTCAGGTTCTCTCTCTCGATCACACATTGATCTTTCATAGGGTAGTATAAACCACCTGATAGTTTCCCTTTAAACCCTTACTGACTCATGATGGAGCCATATGTCATGGTGTCAGTAAGGTTCTATGAAGTGGGATAACTCTGCAATACCGCTACATGAAAGGCTGTAGTCAGCTGCTTATAGCAGAAAATGGCATTGCATTCATATCAGCCTGAAGACTACAGATAACACATAATTTATAATGAAGAGTGAAAGCCGTAAAAGCAAAACCCCCACGAACATAGTGCAAGCACGTTTTTTTTTTCACATTTCGCCCGACTTAGAATTTTTTGGGCATTTCCCAGTATTTTCTATGACACTATTGGAAAATGACACTTTTGGAAAAACAGAATGACACTATTGGAAATACAGTTTACTGTTTTGCCCAAGACAACTAATACCATATACAGTATTTCCTAACCAGTATTCAGACTTGAATGCGTATTCTAAAATATAACTTTTAATGACTAATATTAGGAGACTATCAAACTTATTAAAATTATATTAGCTAACCTTTTAGCATTCCTAGCTAATTTTCAGGATACATTTTCTAGGTGCATCTAAATAGCAGATTCTGCCTGAACCGGGGGCAGGCTGCTATTAGTTAAACATAAATCTATACCATATTCCAAATGTCTCTCTACTACAATAGCAAATAGACCAGGCTTCCTATTATTAAAAGGAATAATGCTGCCCCCCGACAAGTTTCACCACAGCAGTGGCATCCTCAGGAGTTTAAGGGGCAAAAGCCCCCCAATAAGAGCATACTGCCTAAACAGTATAATTGTAATGCATTTGATAGTCTCTTAATATTAGTCATTAAAAGTTATATTATAGAATAAGCATTCAAGCCTGAATAGTAGTTAGGTAATATATGGTATTAGTTGTCTCCGGGCAAATAGTAAACTGTTTTGATATATTTATGTTGCCATCTAACTACTATTGTAGGGACACTTCTCTTATAACACTATTAGAAAGTACATTTTGTCCTGCAAAATAGCCTTCATATGCTTATGTAGATGGAAAAATAACCAAGTTATAGCTCCTGGAAGGCAAGGAAGGAAAAAAGTTAGAGTCATATTATTATGATCGTCAGGAAGGGGTTAAAGAGAAGTGACCTTAAACTTGAAACCTGATATATCATTAATCTCATTAAGAGTGTTACTAATAGTAAAGTGAGATACAGTGCACATCATGACTGCTAATTAATAATTACATTAAGGGCGACATGTATGAATGGGACTGTGCCAGATATCTGCTGTATTTGCAGCCCGATATCAGGCGTAGCCCCATTCATACATGTTTAAATCTCCCGAATGCCATTCTCAGGTGCATTACATAGCATCTGCAGCTATGAAAGAAAGGGAAAGAGACTCTTTGGTGTAGTTTTAAAATAATACAGAAGAATAAGAGTAGGAGTTAAAGTTAATGGGGCGTGACTCTGATATTGAGCTCAACAAAAGCCTCTGTTCTTAAAGGGAAAGGGGTCCTCTGGATTATCTTTATATTTGTTATAGGGCTCACAACTGTATTATATTAAACTTTGTAATGCATACTTATTAAAAATTATTTACCTGTCCTGCTGTGCAGAACCTCCCCTCCCCTCATCCCCTGCAAATCATGTGACGTTCATTGTTCACATGGCCTTAATGAACATTTTGTCATCACACATAATGAGTATGCATTGAAGCCAGGCTCAACTCAGGACACTCCCTTAAAGTGGGCATGACCTGAGCAGAGAAAGATCTGGCTGCATTCACTCTTGCCCGCCAGTCGTTTGAAATTAAATAGAAGTTACATTACAGTAATTCCTGGTTAGGGGGAACTGTTTATCATTGAGCCCTGCTAAGAGTAATGGGAGGAGTGGACAGCAGTTAAGAGCTGGAGAGTTTTATACTGTTGTCATGAAGATGATAACTACAGTTCTGTCAAGTTTACATAGTGACTCATGAGTCCCAGCTATCATCATTATCAAGTACTAAGCTGAGTGGGGGGTTACACACTAATGTCAGTTCATAGATCCTAACAGTGATAACTGTGCAGTCTGGGTGTTGTAGGATAGAGATGCCGGAGAACTACTGACACTCCAACAAGCAGGAAGTTTCACTGCTAAAAGTGGATCTTATGATAGATGAATAAGAAGGCAGGCAAAAGAAAAAAAAAGAAACACATAAAAGTAGGGGAATATCTTTACTTTTCAATGTAAACTCTGCTCATATTGTTCTATGAAATATTTAAACTCTTGAATAACCCCTTTAACTACGAGTCGTATGTAAATCAGATGTTTACAATTTGGGAACTGCCTGGATATAGGTTTCCACCTACAGAAACTTGGCTAATAACTACAATTAATGAAAGCATGTGTCTACGATACATCAATCAGTCATTTGTTTCTAGCTGTAATAAACTGTTGCTGCAATTGTCTGCAGTAATTAGCACTGCAGTCTGTATTTGTGCTCTGTGATAAACAGATGTAGTTGGTGTCGATACAACCGTTAGTCTCAAATTTAAGGATGCTCTCCATGTCGCAGCCAGCACTGGGGCTTGCCCCTTGTCATTAATCAGGCCAAGCACATGCCCGGCCTTCTCATTACCAGGAGCATGCTCTGGAGCTGATTAACAATCTTTACAGGAAGAAAATGTTTATCACTCAGTAAATCTGCTGGCAGCCTCGCTGATAGATACTTAATAATTGTCTGCTAGTAAAATGTGCATTCATCTGCTGGGAGGATTTAGGATTTACTGGGCCTTCAGGGATGTCTGATTATGAAAAAAAAACTTCACACTGTTCCTCTTGATAGCTTGTGTTCTAGAAGATTTTATGTCTGGCATTTTAATCTTAATGCATGGTATGTAGGACAGTAATCCGCTTCCATAGAAGCTTTATTTATAATGTATATTTCAAATGGGTCTCACAGTCCTGGCAGGCTTACGAGATATTTGCCAGCAGGTTTTAGTATTTTGGGGCAAATGCATCTCTTAGCTTTATACATAAGCATGTTACTTAGCAGAATTACAGTTGCATTAACAGAGCCGTCTGTAACACATTCGTGTGGAAGAGCACAGGAGTACATTCGACTAGAACGCTTCAGATAAGTAAAATCCTTGTGTGAAGGAGAGAATAAAGCAGGAACAAAGAATTGTTCTTTTTAAGAGGCAATTACATTACCACAGTTTTGCAAAATGTGTCAGTGTAAAATCCAGCCCATTTACCCAGTACATCAAACAGACGTGTTGATGGATTTTATTCCCTGCCTTTTCATGTAGAAATCACGTTATTCATACTTGTCAACTCTATGTGAGAAAATTGCCGCAATTGTAAAAGTATTTAGCAGCCTGTGGATTTGTAGGCTGATATATTCCAGTTTCTATAGGTTAAAAAAAACACAGTTGAAAAACATTGCTGAATATTTGTTAAGGTGAAAGAAAAGGTGAAAGGAACTGGAGCTGTGAAGGGACAGACATGATGGATCTTAGAATGTTAGTGTATATATGGTACTTTTCTTATTTTGTTGTTTTTCAAATTAAATGAAAATGGAATAATCTGGAGAATGGGAGCATGAACATGACACTAAAATAACATCATTATAATGGAAATAATACCCGACAATGCTCTAATAGCCTGAATGGTTTCTACGTACGTGACTTCTCCGTCCGTAATATCTGTGTACCAGTGCCAGAATCAGAAACAATTTGTAACTTAATATGCACTGGTGTGTTTTTATGTGTCAATTAGCCATGTAATTTCTGCAAAGAATTTGCATAGGAACTGTGTCAGATAGTGTGACATGTCCCTAATTTCTACACCTGTCTCACTACAAAGATTAGCTTTCAACATGTAGGGAACAGTAAATAAAGACATGTTCCAAATAGAATGCTTTGTTTATTTTTCTTTGTTGAGGAGATAAAAGTAATTTTATCAGCTCTGAGTGCACTCAGGTTTCTCTAGGTTACCAACCTGCTCTGCCCTGCTCTCCCCTGCTGTTTGTCTTATCCGATAGCAGGGAGTGAGTCTTCACATTGGCACACATAACTGCTGTCAGCTTGAGAGCTTGAACATTATCTGATCTCACTCTCACAAACAAAGGAGACTTATTACTTTTATTTACTTTAGCTCTGACGCTTCACTGGACTTAAGATAAACATTTACTGTGCTCATGTCAGAGTAATTAGCAGACCTTTGAAAACTGAGCTGATATGCTAATCACTGCTATTGCCTGGCCAGGAAAAGACAGGATGCATAAATGAAAGCTACTTTTGGCTCTGTGAAACAGCGTGGTGAGACAACCACTTTAGAGTAGTTTTCCAAAATTCACATTATAGCTCATTGGGTTTTATATTGGTACCTAAATTACAGCAACCTCAGGTTATAATATTCTCAACATGCAATGGTCTTTCCTGAGGTATTGTAATTCTGGCGCATTCAACACTACTTTAATGCAATTAAGAACTGCTCTGTCAGCGCAAAAGTTGGATGTTTCAATACATTACCAGAGAATAAGGAATACAGGGGATATACTAACCCAGAGATTAAACTGCCTCGACGTGCATTTCACCCAGATTTTTCAAGAGGCCCCCAGTAATTAGGCAACTAGACAGGGCCTCTCCTCAGTTACTAGGTAGATAGACAGAGGCGGCTTCCTTTGTATCATTTTTGCTCGAGCTGGGGCTTAGGATACCGATTTACACTACTGTCGTCTCCTGAGCAACCTTTATATCGTTTGAAGGGTTAAACATGTCAGGAGTTGACAGCCTTTGGCTGTGTATCTGTTTGAGACTTGATAGCTGTATGCTGCATATCTGCATGCAGTTTTCTCTCTAGTTTTATGATGCTGTATTGATCATCTTTTTGCATCCTTTTTTCTCTTTAGGATTTTTGGCAACTTTTAAACAGGGTCAGCTTGGGCTGCCCTTTTCAGGGCAACTACTCCAATCCTGATAGGAAGTAAAATGTAACGCGGATATCAGGGACAGTATTTTCATCTTCACAAGTGTTCCCATCAAAGTCTACATCTATCCACCTGCATGGTGCATGGCTAATCGTAATTCTGTATATTTTCTGGATTATTTCACATAAGGTATGGATATCTAGTATAGATCTGACCCTGGTATTTGTAATTTATTTGGCCAGGGAACTGAGAAAAGATTTTTTTGTGTTGATAGTTATGACTCATAGGTAAGTATAGAAATCAACAGCACATATTATTTGAATATGCTTCAAAAAGTGTATTAGTATCCCAAAAGGTGTTATATACAGTTCAAGTGTCATCTACATATTTATGTTACAATGTCATTGCATGTGGAAGATACAATATATAACATTCCATACAAAGCAAATTGTGTGGTAAATATGGTATCTGATTCTTCTGACGTTTCAGTTGATTGGGCAAACTTATTCATAGGTGGTCACAATCGTAACCAGATAGGGAGGAGTGAGTATAGTAGCAAACACATGTAATGAGCAAATAACACTCTCTCTCGCTCTCTCTCGCTCTCTCTCTCGCTCTCTCTCTCCCTCTCTCCCTCTCTCTCTCTCTCTTTATATATATATATATATATATATATATATATATATATATATATATATATATATATGCCTCATAGGTGTTGGGTTATATGTATGAGTAACTCAATATTTTAGTGTAATTATTTATTAAAAGTTATATTTTAATTGGAGTTTGATGTGAAATAAAAATTCTACTGTTATTTAGATAGACAAAAGCCCATATTAAAAAAATGACTAAAAAAACCCCTCATCTTTCCGTCTTCTTCTCTTTTCTGAGTCTGGAGCGGGCGGTGCAACGTCATCATGCCGCCCGCTCCGGGACGCCACTTATGGCGTCTACTAAGCCATAAGCCTATTATATCACACCACCTGTGTCACGGCCGCCAGGGAGCTGAGCGATCAGAAGACCTCAGCCTGCCTGAACCACTGCCTGCACCATGCGGTGCGGTGGCTGTGATTGCTGTATCACTGGGTCTATGTGATGCAGCGATGCAGCTGTGTGGCGGGAGCACCCACCAGGCCCTCTGGCTCAGCTGTCTAGTTGTAAGTATTACTTCTGCGGCCCCTGTAGCTGCCCCACAGGTTGGCGTCGGAACTCGAGGCCCGCCAAGGGGATTCATCAGCCCACCCCCCCCGGTGGATGCTCTGAGCCTATTTGAGCATATCTCAAGAAGAAAAGGTATGGTAAATATTAAAATTTCAGAGAGAAAGTCCAAGACCTCCTAACAAAATGCCTTTAATACGGGACATTCCCAGATGATATCCCAGAAATCTGTTGGAGAGTGTCTGCACCTAGGGTAGCTAGGATCTTGTATCCTACCCAACTTAATCAGTTGTAGGGGAGTAAGAAAGGCTTAATCAATAACATATAGCTAAATAATTTTATTATTAATAGCCGGAGAAACTATTCTGTGTGATTCCATTACCTCCAATAGAGAATCATCTCCATGGGAGAGAAAGGCTGATTCCATTTTTCCAATGTTTTGAGAGGGTTACAGGATACTTTCTGAGTGATGAGTTGAGAAAAGGTGCTGTAGATCAAGCCCTTTGGACCCTGAACTATAATAATTCCTATCAAAGAATAAGAGGAGAATTGCTCTAATGGCTTCAGAAACTGAGAGGACAAAGAATGTCTCAGTTGAAAAAATTTGTAAAAGTAACTGTCTTAAATTTCTCTTGAAGTTGTGAAAAGGATAAGAAAACACCAGATACATATAAATCATCTAAGGATAATACTCCCAATTTATTTTTAAGGTTAATAGTTCCAATTATATAGACAATGTATTGTATTTTGGCAGATAACTTTTTAACGAAGAAATCTTTTATTGCAAATGGTTTTGATGAATGATCAATGATTTTAGCTATATGTGTAAATGGTGATAAGGTCACAATCCAATTATACTTGTAATTGTAATTTATACTATTTCATGTCTATGGGTATGAGTTAAAAAGTGTAATAGTATTATAGATGTAGCAAAGTTTATTTAGCAGTAATATCTTACTATTATCTGTTCTTAGATCACAACAAAAGCATTGGAAATATTGACAAATTCTGCTTTGGAACAAATTTATAAAGCTCAGCATTTAAAACATATAAAACTATTTAATTTACTTATCCTCTGCTTATTATGAGTGACAAAATGCTATCTTCTCAAATATTCTTTGAAGGGAAACTTACGCCAAATTATGGTTGATTATTATTAGTGATTTATGGGAGCTGAAATGACAGATACATACTTAGAGCTAACTTGATAGTTCACCTGTCTAGCAGCGGAGGACTGATAAACCATTGTCTGTTTTCAAGGCTATGTATATAAATTCAGAAAACAATATCAAATTCCTCAAAAGTAGCAAAGAAAAAAAAACAGTAACATGCCATATCTAAAAAGTTACTCAACCTTTTATATGGATTTAAACTTTAAGCGTTTGAAAATATGCTTTATTCTTGCCCTGGAATGTGACATGCATGTACATCAAAATATTGGGTGGGAAGTACAGAACAGTTTTGGTCATGTAATCCCGGGAATGAAGTCTCTGTTATACACTGTATTTCTCAAATGGGTCAAAGTTCAGTTCAAGAACATTTTGGCCAAATTTGTTAAAATATTTTGGATTTCTTAAATTGAACCAAAAAGTTATTCCAACCGCAGCCTTAAATCCAACCTCAATTCTAACTAAAACTCCTAGTTTCTTTTTAACCCTTAATTCAACCTCAAATCACACTATAATTCTAATCCTAACCCCAGTCATAAACCAAACTGTAATTCTAACCTCACCCAGTTTCCCAACCCAAACACTAACTCCTACCGTGAACCCAACCCTAACCCTAACTCCAACCCTAAACTTAAGGCTGAACTTAATTCAAACCCTTAACCAAACTTTTATTCTAATCCTAAATATCATCCTAGCCTTAATTGAAAACCTAATTGGAATTTAGATTTATGGTTGGGTTTAGTATTGGAATTAGGATTAGGTTATGGAGAATGTATTGGTATAATTCGCAAAAGGATCATTACTAACTATAATAAAAACCCTACTGTAACTCCAACTCCAATATATGGTTAGAGATGATTTTTGCATGAATTCCTTCAAAATTCGGTAGTTACAAGTTGTGAAACTTTATGCTGTGTCTGTTTCAACAAGTCATTGTCCATCAACCAGCCTCTCCTCTCTAATTGAACCGTTCTCCACATTTTTTCATCTAATCTACCTTCCGGAACCATGTTTCTCTCTCTCAGCAATCGCTTAACTCTTTGTACACCTGCTTTCCCTTCTCTCATCACTACAACCTGTGATGCCATCAGCCTCTGAGTCTCCTTCTCTGTTGTCACTGATTTGCTATGTAAATGTCCCATGTTCCCAGTTCTTGGCCTGCAAGTAAACTGTAAATTCCGTGCTTATTTTCCCTTGCACAGAAAAAACTTCTTTAAAAACCACAAACCAAACTCTACTCCCTGTCCTCCTGATTTAGCATCCCCTCATTGTAACGCCCATCGGACAAGTCCTCAGCCCTCATCAGGGTCTGAAATAAAAAATATAACATTACATTTACATTACCACAGAATCAGCTCTTCACAAATGCTTAATTTTTCAATACAGTTGTTCAGTTGTTTGTTCACAAAAACTGCATTTCACCAATTCACCACTAGAGATCTCTCTTCACCTTCTATTGAACCACCAATGTACAACCACTAGAGGTGTCCCTTCATCTTCGGAAACAAAATTCACTAAACAACCACTAGAGGTCTTACCTCTCATTGTCTAAAACAAAACTCCCTGTACAACCACTAGGGATCTCAGCTCACTTTGCACTAACAGTACTCTCGCTTCAACAAAAAAACAGATTTTTTTTCTACCACATTGTTTTTTCAATTCCATCCAACTCAGTTGTTTACCACATCTCATCACCAACACAAAAAATCATTTTTCTGAAGTTCTAATGCCAAAGGAGATCTTCTGCTCCCATTAATATAATTAATGAATTATTGAACCTCTTTATCACAGAAACCTCACACCCAAACTTAGAATCACTACACATCTATGAAGCGAAAGTAAGGTCTAAATTTACCTTGTTTGCTGCAGCGCAGTCTTTCGCTGCCTATCTGTGGATATCCAGATGTTTGAATGTATCTTTGCAGCAGTCAGTCATCCATGGTAAATTAATTCAAGAGTGTATGTGCAAATACATCATCGAAAGAACAAGAGCAATTTCCAAAATGTTGGTACAGCCTTTCTCCTTTATTAAAAGTTTGCCAAGAGTTTTTATAAGCTTTCAATGGTAGGAGTATTGTTATGCAAAATAAATAGTATCTTTATTGGTAATAAAATATAATCATCATTTAAACAACACTTTTTCATTATTATTCATTTATTATAACAATTGCCTCATTCATAATCATTAATAATCATTTTTTATTTGTCAGCTCATTAGTAATAAAAACACACCTCTAATTATTCTTAAGCTCTGGTTAGTATGTGTTAGTATGCATGACATAATCATTTTGAGATATCTAAAGGTTAGTGGTTCTACTGCTCATGACAGAATAGCATGGCTTGCGGTTTTATCTCTAACCTTCTACTTCTAAATATCTAACACTGCATTAGGCAAGGTCCTGTGCAAGCGTATAACAAGTAAAAATGTTGATACTTATGAAGAGACAACTTCTGAGAAAATCTGGGTTCTACAACAATAATGCAAGGGTACAAAAGAATGGCTAAGGTTAGCTACAACTTCATGGACAAATACTTGTCATTAAAAAAACTTCAAACTTTATCTCACCCTTATAGAACTATAGAATTTATAAAATAATTTAAATCCATATTAAAAGCTGACGTGAGATTTGGGACCAATTTAATTGCAATCTGTATGTGCTGACATTCTGACACAGGCAGATAGCTTCCTAATTAGCTCTGTGCGTGTCAGTGATATCTATGTAGGGGCTGTCGGTCTGCTTTACCGTAATGGCAGCACTTACAACAGAAGCTCTAATTATGGAACCACTTGTCATCTTTACAGTTTTCAGAATAAAAGCCTATTTTTACTGGTTTCTATTTGCAAACCAGTGCAGGACTTTATTGTCAGACAAACCCTTTAACAATGTTATTTGCTTTAGGCTAGCTCTTTCTATATGCCCTTTTAAGACATATTAAAGCCATATGGAGGGAGTACTCCTCTATACCTCTGCAAAATATACTGAGGGGATGTACCATTGATTTCAAGTACTAATTAGGGCTTTGCTGAATACACAGATATTTGGAATGCATTGATAGTTTGAAAACTGTTAAAACCATGAAAGCAACAAATATGCTTTAAGGAGTTGTCTCACTACAAGGATTGTTTTTTATGTTAAAGATCTTGCAAAAACAAGTCACTTTGCAATATGTGACCATTTAAAAATCTCCTACCTATTCCTAGATATCCCATCTTGTAAAGGCTGCATCAGCTCCTCAGGTCGCTATAGATACAGACCTGTTCAATCTGTCCTTATAGGCTACCAGCGCTGGTTGCTATAGCTATAAACCTGGTGTCCTCATCGTCTCATCAATGCAGACCTGTAGTAGCCAGTAAAAGCTAGTAAACACATCCTTGAATTAAAAAATGAAAGTGAGGTAAGATGAATCAAAGTAGTGAGACATCCCCTTTAAAGTAGCCTAACCTGTTAAAATATAATACATAAGGTGAACTTAGCTTATATTACTGATCAATGAGGCAACATCAGTAGAGATGGGCGAATTTCCCGAAATTCGTTTCGTTCACTTCGCCGAATTTCTCGGCAAAAAAAAACTTCGTTCCGAATTACTTCGGGACGAATCACATTAAAAAACTGCTATTTCCAGGCTGCACAGAGCTTGCAGGGTGCTGTAGAACGTTGTGCCATGCTTAAATACGCAGAGGGAGCTTGGTTTGGTCTTCATACAATGTTGTGTTTTAGTATGACACGCACATGACTGCTGCCACTCTTAGAATCGCTTCACTATAAAATTCCCTGGGCACTTAAGAGGGCAAAACTGACCAAAAAACTGAAACGAGAATGTTGCCTGATAAAGTCATGCCAGAGAAAGCTGGAAAAAAACAAGCTGAGAGCTCAGGTGGCAACATTAGTGACAGAACGTGGAGGTGACGGCGGCAGCCACAGCAGCATGAGGTCAGACAATGGCACAATGACATTCTGGAGGTGGCAAAAACAGGAATAGGCCACAGAGTGGCACAATGACACAGTGTGGAGGTCACGGCAGCAGCAGCATGAAGTCAGACAGTGGCACAATGACAGAGTGTGGAGGTCACGGCATCAGCCACAGCAGCAGCATGAGGTCAGACAATGGCACAATGACACAGTGTGAAGGTCACAGCAGCAGCCACAACAGCAGCATGAGGTCAGACAGTGGCACAATGACACAGTGTGTAGGTCACGGGGAGCAGCCACAGCAGCATGAGGTCAGACAGTGGCACAATGACACAGTGTGTAGGTCACGGCAGCAGCCACAGCAGCAGCATGAGGTCAGAGTGGCACAATGACACAGTGTGGAGGTCACGGCAGCAGCAGCATGAGGTCAGGACAGTGGCACAATGACAGAGTGTGGAGGTCACGGCATCAGCCACAGCAGCAGCATGAGGTCAGACAGTGGCACAATGACACAGTGTGTAGGTCACAGCAGCAGCCACAGCAGCAGCATGAGGTCAGACAGTGGCACAATGACACAGTGTGTAGGTCACTGCCCGCAGCCACAGCAGCGCATGAGGTCAGACAGTGGCACAATACATTCTGGAGGTGGCAAAAACAGGAGTAGGCCCCAGAGTGGGACAATGACACAGTGTGGAGGTCACGGGAGCAGCCACGCCGCAGCATGAGGTCAGGGGAGTGGCACAATCACTTTGGAGGTGGCAAAAACAGGAGTAGGCCACAGTGGGACAATAACACGTGTGAGGTCACGGCAGCAGCCACAGCGCAGGATGAGGTTTAGACAGTGGCACAAATGACAGAGTGTGTAGGTCACGGCAGCGCCACAGCAGCAGCTTTTAGGCAGCAGTGGCATTTAAAGACACAGTGCGTAGGTCACGGCAGCAGCCACAGCAGCAGCATGAGGTCAGACAGTGGGACAATGACAATTCGGAGGTGGCAAAAACAGGAGTAGGCCACAGAGTGGGACAATGACACAGTGTGGAGGTCACGGCAGCAGCCACAGCAGCAGCATGAGATCAGAAAGTGGCACAATGACAGTGTGTAGGTCACGGCAGCAGCCACAGCAGCAGCATGAGGTCAGACAGTGGCACAATGACATTCTGGAGGTGGCAAAAACAGGAGTAGGTCACAGAGTGGGACAATGACACAGTGTGGAGGTCACGGCAGCAGCCACAGCAACAGCATGAGGTCAGGATGTGGCACAATCACATTCTGGAGGTGGCAAAAACAGGAGTAGGCCACAGAGTGGGACAATGACACAGTGTGTAGGTCACGGCAGCAGCCACAGCAGCAGCATGAGATCAGACAGTGGCACAATGACACAGTGTGTAGGTCACGGCAGCAGCCACAGCAGCAGCATGAGGTCAGACAGTGGCACAATGACATTCTGGAGGTGGCAAAAAACAGCAGTAGTCCACAGGTGGGACAATGACTCAGTGTGTAGGTCACGCAGCAGCCCTAGCAGCAGCATGAGGTCATGCAATGGCACAATACATTCTGGAGGTGGCAAAAACAGGAGTAGGCCACAGAGTGGGACAATGACACAGTGTGGAGGTCACGGCAGCAGCCACAGCAGCAGCATGAGGTCAGACAGTGGCACAATGACAGAGTGTGGAGGTGGGTGGCAATACCAGTCCCTGGTAAGATGGTTGGTGGCAGATGGAGAAACTGGCAGCAGATGTGTGGCATCAGGCGGGTGGTGGCATCAGAATAGTGGCTGAGGCAGGTAGTTTGAACCCATTTCTCACAGTTTGGGTGAGGCGTCATGGCTGATGTAGTCTGACACCTAAGGCATTGGTGTGTGGACATCCTGGCCGATCCACGCCTGATTCATCTTGACAAAGGTCAGTCGTTCCACATTTCCCGTGGACACGCGGGTTCTCCTTGGGGTAACGATGGCCCCCCTCCGCACTGAACACCCGCTCTGATGCCACACTACTGGCCGGGCAGGACAGCTTCTCACTGCAAACTCGGCAAGTTGCGGCCACAATCCTCGTTTGGTGCCCAGTAGTCCGCAGATCTTCTAACTGGGGTGCAGAGTGCTGTCCAAGTAGGCCACCCTGTTGGTTCAGGGTCTGCTCCAGGTCCTGTGCTGCTGCTGGCGACTGCCCTCACTCACTAGGCGGGTGAAGGAAGCTGCTCATCAGTGACTCCAGACTTAGGTTGCTGCTGATGGAGCTGGTACTGCTCCTACCCCCCCACCTTCCTCCGGCAGCCGCGGCAGTAGTACGTGAGCGCTGAAGAACCCCCCGGTCAGACCTGTCAGAGGAGGGACGATGCTGCACATAGGCAGCGGCCAACTGACTACGGAGGCTGTCCCTATAGTATTTGAGTTTTTACTCCTCTCAATAGTTGGAAAAAGGCTCCCATTTTGGACCGGTAGCGAGGGTCCATAGGGTGGAGAGCCAGAAGTCATCCTCTGCGGATGCTGACTATTCGGCTGTCACTAGCCAGGCAAATCAGCATTGCTGCGGGCCATCTGTACAAAGTGACTCAAGGGGCTCCTGCCTCCATCTCCCATGTATACTGCCACGGTGCGTGCGGGTCATCTGCCTCGTCTTCCTCATCTCCATCTACCTCCTCCAGCTGCTTCTGCTTCGACTCTCTTGTCACCTGGGTAGAAAATCCACTCATTTCACCGGGACAATGCTTCTGCTCCAATGTCCTCCTCCTCCTCCCCCTTTTTCAGCCCCCAGCGGACTCATGTGGCCGCGAGACGTAGTCGCCACATCTCCAGTCCCCTGCCCAGACAGATTTTTCAGCCTCTGTTCCAGGACATGAAGCAGTGGAATGACGTTATTCATCCCGTAGTCCTGGCGACTAACAAATAACGAATAACATGGCCTCCTCTAATGGCCTCAACAAACGGCAGGTGTCATGCATGAGCTGCCACTGGCTGACATCAAAGTTACACAGGGGAGTACTCTGTCCGCTGAATCATCAAAAAATGTTAATGCCTTTCTCTGTTCATACAGTCGGTCCAACATGTGCAGGCGGGAAATTTTCCAACGGTGGAAACATCGCATATCAGAGTGTGTTGGGGGAGGCCGTTCTCCCGCTGCAATCGAGGAGGGTGTTCCTGGCTTTGTAGGAATGGATGAAGTGCATGCAACAGTTTCCCAGCCATTTTCAGAATGTTCTGAAGATCGGTGGAAGGACTTCAGGAAACCTTTTCACAACCAGATTGAACACTTGCGCCATGCAGGGGCATGGGACCATCCCTCCTCGGTGCAGCGCGGACACCATGTTCCTCCATTGTCCGTCACCATGGTTCCGATTTGCAGTTGGCGCGGAGAAAGGCCACACATCGATTTCTTGCTGCATGACGCGGAGCAGTTCCTCCCCTGTGTGACTTCGTTCGCCGAGGCAAGCCAGGTGTAGAACTGCGTGACACCGCTGTGCCCTACACATGTGGTATGATGGAGCAGTACTTGTGGAGGTTGAGATGGTGGTGGTGGTGGAGGAGGCGGACATTGGGCAGGAGCCGCATTTTGGGACAACGTGGAGGAGAAAGCGGCGTCTCCTGTCAAAGTTCTGGTGTGCCTGGGCCGGAAGCACATTCACCCAGTGGGTCGTAAAGGACATGTACTGGCCCTGACCGTAGTTACAGCTCCGGGACGTCCGCGTTTGCCATGCCCCTGGAACAAACGATAAGCTAAAGGGGACTGGCCCAACCTTCTGTTCTACATTTTTTATGAAGTGCTGGTATGCCTTTTTGGAAAAGAAATTATGGCTTGGAACTCTCCATCTCGGCTCGGCACAACCCATTAGTTCTCTGAACGGTGTAGAGTCCACCATTTGGAAAGGGAGGGTCTGCAAGCACCAACAAATTTTGGACAGGAGTACGGGTCAGCTTTCTGCACCTTAGGATGGTTGGACGCTACTGTTGTCTCTTTGCAATTCGCCTCGCTGAACGACTGCTGGCGCCATGGTGCGAGGAGCAGGAGCATCTGGACCGGGAGACGATGTCAAAGAGAAACCGCTCCATTCTGAAGAGGTGGTGGAGCCTTGACTGGCTGCAATGGCATGCGGGCCACTGGGCGCTGCTGCTGCTGCTACTGCGGCGGCAGGATGGACCACCACATCTGTGCCTTTGTTTCTCCAGGCCACGGTTGATGACATGAATGTGTTGACGCAGGGCCGTGGGTGCCAACGTTAGTCCCTGGCCACGCTTCACTTTCTGCTTACAGATTCTACATTACCCATTATTCAGCTACTCCCGGGGTCTTAGCAACGAAACTGCCACACCGCCGAGTATCGGATTTTACCGCAACGCTCCGCAAATGAGTGACTACTGCCGCCCCTGCTTCGCTGAGCCCATGTGCCGCTACTTTCTTGGACCTGCGAAGCGGGTTTTTTTTAACCCCTGGCCCCTTGGTCCTGACCTCACACTGCTGGGTATCCTGCTGATCACGGCCACAGACCCACTTGCTGGCTGCGCCGCTGCCTGACGCGCAAACTGACGCCCTCTTCTCCTGACGATGATGAAGCCCTTGCCTTTACCGGCTCCCAGTTCGGTCGGCTACATCATCATCTATTTGTGTTTCATCGTCACTGCTGTCTCATCACCCTTTTTGGTATGCAGAGGCTGACCCCTCACAACATGAAACCCCCCATGCCACTCTCAACATCTATACTTTGCCGCTACTGCAAGAAGCAGGGGATATTGGCCATTTTTCCCTGCCAAGTAGCTGCTGACTGCCCCCCTCAAATTGTTCATTCCTCGCTATATAGTGGCGCTGAGCCCGACACATAGTAGATCTCTGGCTGAGGGAACCGGATGGGACAGCGGCGGGTTGAGGGACAGGTGAGGGCCAATGACCCGTCCCGGGCCATGCCAATAGGGTTGTGTCTGGCGTTCCCACCGACTCTTGTCTGGGGTTGTCAGATGTTCATTGGGAGGGGAAATGGGGTGACCTTGTCAGCCAATCAAGAACCATTGGTTTGCTAGTCAGACACACTAGTTTAAAGCGGGCAAGTTGTGGCCTCAACCGAGTGAACCCTGCTGCGACGTCCCCTTGCTGTGCTGAGACCTGGGGCCTGCTCCAGGAATATTTTGTGCCTCTGGGCCACTTGCAGGTGGAAGAGCCTGCCACCTCTCTGTCTGACATACTGTTTGTTCTAAAATTTTACAGACAATGTTTGATGAAGATATCTGTATATGATAAATAAAACACCCTGTATTTTGACTCCAAATGAACCCCCTAAGAAGCTTGGGTAAACCCCCGGTATAAATTGCGCTCCACAAATGGGCAGGAAAATTTACTTGTATGTACCGTTTAAAAAACTGTGTATTTTACTGAATGTAAAGGCTTAATTAACCTTCGGATATGAATTATGATACAGAATTTCTTCAGTGGCGGTGAAAAAGAAAGTTTCTTTTACTGAGTGCAACTGCAGAAAAATACTTAGTTAACCCTTGGATGTAAATTGCGGCAAAAAATTGAGCCACCACAAACTACTAGCTTTGTAGCGTGTTACAATGCGGTGTTTTTTACGCCACACAACAAGAGATAAAATTGTAATTAACCTTTGCTTGTGAATTAGGCTACAGGAAAAATGTATATATTTTGGCGGTGAAAATGACGGTTTCTTGGAGTCACCACAGCTGAAAAAACAACGCTTAATTAACCCTGGATGTAAATTGCGCAAAAGAATTGAGCCACCACAAACTACTAGCTTTGTAGCGTGTTACAATGCGGTGTTTTTTACGCCACACAACAAGAGATAAAATTGTACTTAATCTTTGCTTGTTAATTAGGCTACAGGAAAATTTATATATTTTGGCAGTTAAAAATGACGGTTTCTTAGAGTCACCACAGCTAAAACACAACGTTTAATTAACCCCTGGATGTAAATTGCGGCAAAGAATTGAGACACACCAAACTACTAGCTTTGTAGCGTGTTACAATGCGGTGTTTTTTACGCCACACAACAAGAGATAAAATTGTAATAACCTTTGCTTGTGAATTACGTACAGGAAAAATGTATATATTTTGGCGGTGAAAATGACGGTTTCTTGGAGTCACCACAGCTGAATAACAATGCTTAATTAACCCTGGATGTAAATTGCGCCAAAGAATTGAGCAGCCAAATATGAAGTGGTATTTGTATTGTAAAAAACGCGTTTCTTTAAATGAATCAACAGGAACTGGCTTAGATCCGCCTTGGATATTCACTGTGCTGTGAGCGGAAAGGATTTAAATGTATATGCAGCTGCAGTGGACGCACACTGGATTTCAGATCCAATACCCAAAAAAATCTGAAATAGAACATTAAGAGAAGCAGTCTCTGAGACAAGCTGAGACACCCCACAGAAATCGCTATATAAAAATCAGTTCTTCAGTAACAATCAGCCGCGGCAGCACCTTCCCTGATCAGTACAGTGAGAGCGGTATGAGCTCCCAGCGTCGCGCCCGGACTTATATAGTGCGGTGACGTCACAGAATCCCGCCGGTCTCTGATTGGCTTCATCTCTGCACATGTCATGCAGGCTATGCCCTTCTTCCTCCCAGAGTTCTTTGCCCCATGTAACGCCATATGCTCGCAGCCATTTTATCAATGAAAAGCACACTTCGTTCACCCGAAGTACCCCAAACTTCGACTTCGTTCAGAACCGAAGTTTGCCTGAAATTCTAAACGAATTCCACTTCGTTAGAATCAATTTGCCCATCTCTAAATATCAGTAATTTCAGGTTACACAAAACACAATTATCACTAGGTTTGTTCAGGATTAGTGTTGAGCGATTTTTTATCGCCCAAAGTTGAAATGGGAACGTTTTTTTTTTGGTAAACGGTTTTTTTTAGATCATGCGATTTTTTAGGTTAAAATCTGTGATCCTATTAAGATCGCCCCTTTTTTTTTTTTTTTCGGCGCTTCCTGAAATTTTTGGGCGGCCAGCAAATAATTTCAAAATTTAGAGCAGGGTGAGATGTGGGGTGCAAAACGTCATGACTGGGATGTGTTTGGTTGCGTTTTGGTTAAAAATTTAAACATGACCCTTTTTTAATAAAAACAGCTTTTCCTGTTAAGCCTCAGTGTCTCTCAGGGGTCTCAGAGCGGAAGGACGGCGCCTGTTGTGTCCAAACGCTCAGGAAATTTTTAAAATTTTTCTTCCAGAAAAACCCTCAAATTTATTAGCTGTGATCCCTACAATTTAGTTAGTTTAGAATTGGAAGTTTTTATAAATTTTTAGGAGAAAAATTTTTAAAGAGAAAAATCTTTTGCTGTAAAGCACGGGGGGGGGGGGACGGGAGGGGGGGCCCCCGGGGGCGCCCCCAAAAGACAACTTAAAAGGGAAATTTACTGGAAAAAGGGTTAAACCAAGATTAGTGTAGAAAATTGCAAAAAAGTTTTAAATTTTTAAACCAGTTTTTATTGAAATTTTTCCCTGGATTTTGGGGCAGCCTGAACTTAAAAGGATACACATCTTTTCGTAACTGAGGTCTCTTTTTTAAAGTTTGAAAAAAACTCCACTTTTTTTTATCAGTAAAAATTTTCAGATGGGTGTTCTTTTTCAATTTTGCCCTTTCCCACTTTTGATATATCCACCTTGCATTAAAAATTTAATCCAGCAATTTTAAAGTCACCACAGGTGAATTGAAAGGTCCCCAAAAATATCTTGAAATTATACAAATTAGAAAAGGTCTATAAAAAATTACTGGAAAAAGTTAACCAAGATTTTATGTAAAACATTGCAATAGCTTTTTTTTAACAGTTTTCTATTTGAAATTTTTTCCTGGATATTGGGCAGCCTAAACTTTTTGGTTTTAAAACATTTTTTCCTAGTAACTGCGGGTTCTCGTTTTTAGGTGAAAAAATTCCACTTTTATTATCAGTAAAATTTCAGATATTTTTTCATTTTTAATTTTTGCCCATTCCACCTTTGTTGAAAAATCCCCTTGTATTTAAAAATTTGAATCCACAAGTCGAACGGGTTTTTTAGGTGCCAAAAATAAGTTGAAATATCCGAATAAAATTTCAGATACGGGGTTTTTTTGACTTTGGCGCACTACAGCTTTTTTCATTGAGGCCCCTTGCACTTAAAGGGGAATCCCTGAAATTTTTTTATAAACCCCCGGTGAATTGTTAGGTGCCAAAAAATACCTTTTATTATCCGAATACTTTAAACAGATACGTGTTTTTTGCATTTTCCCCATCCGATTTGTTGATAGAGCCCCCTTTTTCTTTAAAATTTTGAACCCAAAGCAATTGTGTAGTTCCCAACAGGTGAATTGATATTTGCCAAAAAAAAACCCTTTTATTACCCGAATACTTACAGATATGTTTTTTTTTTTATTTTGGGTTTAAATACAGCTTTGTTCATTAAAGGAAACCTTGATTTTAAAATGTGAATACTGCAATTTTTTAGTCACAACGGGTAAATTTGTAGGTCCCAAAAAAAATCCCTTTTTTATTACCCGAATACATTTAAGTTTGTTTTTTTTTTTCCATTTTGGGCGAAAGGCCCCCTTTTTTGATGATCTACTTTGCATTTATATTTGAACCCAGAAATTTTTGTTTTGATTTGAGGGATTTGAAAAAATGGGCTGTGTTTTTGCCGTTTTTAAATAAGAGACTTTACAAAACTTTTCCCAATCCCTTCTAAAATTTGGGTTTTTATTACTAAAAAAGGGAGCGAAATTCAGGGGGTAAGTGGGGCAAAGGGGGGGGTAGGACCTGGAGGTAAGGAAACGAGAGAAGGTGCTCCTTTCAGTTGTGGCAAAACCCGCATCCCCGCGGACATTGTTGCGGCCCCGTAGGCCTGCCCATCGCTGGGTCGGGCCCGTGAATCCCCAATAACAAAACAGGGGTCAAAAAATCTGCCCCTTCATGGTTTTTTGAAAAAAAACCTAAACCACAGTTTTAAAAACCCCCCTTTCCTCCCCGGTCACGGCCACAAAGTGTCTTCAGAAATCACCACATCCGTCCAATATGAAGCAGCCCAAATGTCAACTCGTGTACCCCCCACTGGGATAATCCTTTTTCCCAAAAGGGCCCTCTTTGAGGGAAAAAATGCGGTTGGGGTCAAAGGAAATTTTAAAAAGATCAAGGGGCCCAAAAAAGGATATTTTCTCTGTTTCGGGACCCCCAAAGTTTCTGAAGACCTCTTTTGAGGGACAAAATGCGGTTGGGGTCAAAGGCATGTTAAAAAAATCAAGACCAAAAAGGTGATTTTCTCTGCTCTGGGCGCCCCTTTTCTGAACCCTTTAAGGGGAGAAGGAAGCCGGGGGAAACGGCAAAAATTTCCGTGGGGGTCGGGAACGCCCCTTTCAGGGCCCCTTGCTTTGTAAAAACCCCAGCTCCTTTGGGTGCAGAATGTCGGACGACAAAATCAAACCCGTGGAAGGGTTTATATGGCGACATTTGGGGGGGATCCAAAGTGGTTTTTTTTCAGCAAATTTGGGGTTGCGAGCGCTTCCCCACTGGATGAGGGGGGGAAGGGCGATGGGGGAGTGTCAGTATGGGTTCCCGCCTCAAAAAAAGGGGGAGGGCGGTCCCCAAAGTCCGTGATATGATTTTCCCCCAGCCACGGGTTTAGCGCAAAACCCCCCCCTCGCTTTTAGCCCCCAAAAAGGTCAAGGACCCCCTCAAGGGCCCGGGGTTCTTTGGGCCAAGCCCCCTGGGTTCACCAGCGATGTTTCCCCTATTTCCGCCTTTGCCGTTAAAAAAAGCTTTAATAGAGGCAAAAACCTTAGGTTGGTTTAAACCCCCAACCCAAAAGTTTTAGTCACATGCAGCGAAAGCATGAGTTGAAATGGAGGCAAAAACTTGGCCCAAAAAAAGGGCCCGGACCGACGCCGGGGCCCCCAAACCCCCTGTCACAAACCCCCCTGTTCCCCCGTTCCCCCCGCCATCACCAAGCGTTCCTTTGGGTGCCCCTGTTTTTTCTCGGGGTCCTGCAGGGGTCAAGGCTCCGCTTTTAGCCTCCACCGTCGCCCGGAAATACCACCCGCACCACCCCAAGGGCCCATCCTACCCCTTTTTCCCTTTCCGCCATTTGACGACCTGCACGCCGTACAGCGGGGCCCTTTTAAACAGCCAGCCTTCTGTCTTTCCCGGTTTGGGGGCCGAAAAAACACTTTTAAACCCCAAAAAAATTTCCCCAAAACCAAAACCTGAATGGGCGGCAATTGCCGGGGCTTTTGGGGCCTTTGGGAAAAGTTGCCTTTTGTCTGGGGGACCAAGATGGGTTTTTTTCCCCCGTCAAAGGGGCCCCTTTCCTTGGGCCCCCAATACCAATGCCGAGCAGGGGATTTCTTTGGCCAGAAAAGCCGGGCCCCTGCCCTGGCCAGGGCCCCGTGTTTATCTAAAATTTCAAGCGCGTTGTCTGCATCTGTGGGCCGGAAAAAATCCATCTACCACCGAACATGGACTAGTAAGCACGGCCAAGGCCCTAAAATCTCTGGGGACACTCAATGGGTGAGCTGGGTGGGTGCCCCGGGGGGGACGGTGGCTCTCAGGGTCGGCCACGCTCCCTTTAAAAAAACCCCCAGGGGTGGGGCAGGGTTCTTTTCCCCCCCAAAAGGGCCCCCTGGTGGCATTTACTGCCCAGAAAACCAGGGCCCTGTTGAAATTAATCGTTTGGAAAACCCTCAACCCCCAAAAGGGAACGAGCTGTGGACGGGGTCTCCGCAACGAGACCCAGCGCCCCGGCTGGGTGACCCAAAAACCCTTTTCCAGGCAAGGTGGTGTTGGGGGAAAGGCGAAAAACTGTTTGGCCCGCCATTTAAAATCGGGAGGGGGAGCACATTTAAATTTTCCTGGCACATGTCATGAACCTTGTCGTCCAGAAATTTTTTAAAGAAAATACCCGGGTCCCGGACTTTCCCGCTGAGGAAGGCTCGAAATCTAAGTTCGCATTCCGCCCCTTCGCACCCTGCTTCATCCCGCCTGGTGCGTTGCGCGTCAAAACTCGGCCTCCCCGTCAAACCCTCTCATTTGTTTAAGTGGGGGAACACCCGGAAAATTCCCCCCCCCAATGCTTCAGCGATTGTGGCAGCAACGCAATGCCATTACGCAGTATGAAGTGACCACATGGCCGGAAAAAGCAACGGTGCGGGGCCCCGGGGGGTTGAGCCACCCAGATGGAGGGGGGTGAAAAACTTTTGCACCATCCCCTTGGCCCGTTTTTAAAAAGCCACCCAAAAAGGTCAATGTGGACAAAGCCCTTTCAGCATGAGCATTTTTGGTGTCTTAGTTTTGGAAGATTTGTTGGACACATGAAAAAAACAGGGGCCCGCCGCGCGGAGGAAAGGGGAAGGGAAAAAAATGCGGGCACGGAGCCTTTTTCTCCTTTAAAACCACAAGGGCCCCCACAAATTTTACAATTCATTGGGTTTTTATTAGGCAATTTTTCGGGGCCAGGGCTAGTGCAAGGGGGCACATAAACTCTTTAAAGGGGGCATAATCTCAGGCAAGTCAGAGCGTGTTGGGGCTTTTGCCGGGGGCAGCGGAGGAGGAGTAGGAGGAAGGGAGGGAGGAATTCC
The DNA here is from genome assembly GCA_025379985.1 of Phyllomedusa bahiana. Classification (NCBI taxonomy): domain Eukaryota; kingdom Metazoa; phylum Chordata; class Amphibia; order Anura; family Hylidae; genus Phyllomedusa; species Phyllomedusa bahiana. Next base: position 46,515 of record JAODAL010018451.1, read on the forward strand.
CGACACCGATGTTTTCCGGGGTCCCCGGGCCCTTTTTAAAATTTTTGGGGCCGGGAATTTTTAGGCGGGGGAGGAAAAAAGGAAAGGGAAAATGACTTTTTCTAGTGCCCCCCCGACCCAGAGGGTTGGGAAATCAAGCTCCATCTCTCACATGAGTGCTTGGATGCTCCATTTCCTCCAACATGATCCTCGCATTGAGGCCATAAAAATGAACAACAGTTACTGGGGTGGCCACCTCCTGGATCCCTGGTACAAAACAAAACTCAGCACTTTCCTTCCACCCACGCAAGTCGAGAGTAAAATGCGGGAAAGGGAGATCTTGATGATTGATCAACTGGAAGACATCTTTTGCGTCTGCTTCACATTCCCCAAATGTACGGTGGAACAACATCACGACGTGACAGCAGTAGAGTGCCAAGTAGGCGTAGCGGCAGCAGCAGGCAAGGTGGCAGAAGCCTAATGGTTGACCTCTGGCAATCTTTGTTTACCACCTCACCAAAGCTGCAATGCAGGGCACACATCCAACACACAGAGATCAGCTTAAGATCATGGTGCACACTGTCTGCGTCTCAACATCGATGTTTTTGTATGTTTTCCGGGACCCAATAGACTTCGGGGTATCCAAAATGAACGAATGGCCCCGACTGGCTCGTCAGCCATAAGGTGTTGTCCTCCCCAGCACCCAGCGTCATTTGCGGACCTTCGCACAGCCGGGGGAGTCATTACAGACAAACCCTCGGCTTTCCACAGAAAATGTGGATGTTTGACTTTCATCAAGAAATCAGGCATGGATCTCTGTGATGTCGGGGCCCCAATTGCCGAGGTCACCGATTAGTTCCCGGTAAAACTTCACTTTCCCTTTTTCAAACAGAAATGGTCCCTGAAAACTTTTTTTTTAAAAATGATTTTTTTTCTTACTGCAATTTTTATTCTCTTTTCCCCAACAGTTTATTTTGTGGTTTTGCTGTGAGGAGACTGTAAAAGACACCAAGGTTTCATGACAACACCGTATTCCATTTACTCACTTTATCTTAAAAAGTTTTCGCATTTTCAATGGTTTTGAGGTCCTGTTGCTGTGAGATACAGCTATAATTATGGTCCTTTGGAACAGAAATGTGGCTTTTAAGTGGCATTTCTCCCTCACAATTTTTAATAGTGGTGAGAAGTCATATTTATATTTTTTGGGGGTCAGTAGCTTGTTAAGGATACAAGCAAATAATCATGGTCCTTTTGTAACAGAAATGTGGCTTCTAAGTGGGATTTCTCCCTCACAATTTTTTAAAAGTGGCTGAGAAGTCATTTTTTTTAATTTTTTGGTCATGCTGCTTTGAAATGCGCAATACTACAGGTCCTATTATAAAAAAAAGTTTGTTTCTAACAGACCATTTTTTCTTTTCACAATTGTCCAAAGTGGCTCAAGGGTCATGCTTTGAATTTTTGTGGCATTTTGCTTTGAAATGCACTATACTACAGGTCCTATTATAAAAAATTTTTTGTTTCTAACAGACATTTGTTTTTTCACAATTGTCCAAAGTGGCTCAAGGGTCATGCTTTGAATTTTTGGGGGCATTTTTCTTTGAAATGCAGCTATACTACAGGTCCCCATTATAAAAAAATGTTTTTTCTATCAGACATTTGTTCTTTCACAATTGTCAAGAGTGGCTCAAGGGTGATGGTGCTGTCAGAAACAGGAATAGGTAGGACACTGTTAATGGACACATATTGCAAAATGACTGTTTTTGCAAGATCTTTAACATAGCTATCAATCCCTGTATTGAGACAAACCCCTTTAAATAAAAAAAAAAAAGAGAATCAAAGACATGGTGGGATTCCACCCTTTTTAAAAAAATGTTTTTCTAGAATTAAACTACTAAAAAATTTTGCAGTACAAAATAGCTGGTAAAAAAAATTCCCCTAAATTTTACAAGGGGGGTACGGGAAAAATTGACCAGATTATTATTCAAGGGCATGAGTATGGGGGCCGGACAGAGAACAAAAATAAAGACAATTTCCTCCCCCCCGTTTTGGGAAAATGAGAAAAAGAATCCAAAATAAAGGGCACCGGGTGGAACAGGAACGTTAACCACCAGTTATTTCAAAGTATGAAGCTAATGGTCCGCACGTCATTACGGAGGGGCAAGCGCTACCCAGGTCTTGACTGTGGTCTGAGGAAGGCTGAGTTCTCACACTTACGCTTGCCGCAACTCTGCTACAGCACACAGTTTTCGTTGCTGCGTCATCAGAGGGCATTTTAACCTGCGTGTTAATAGATGACGGGACGCCAGCCAGGGCTCTCACCGCACCACAGTTACTCCTGCCCTGGTCATGCTGTGGCACAGGACAGGTATAGTCATTGTCCAGCATTCACTAAAATTATGTGGTTGAAAAGACTCCTTTTTTCCGCACTTTTTATTTCTGGGGTCCAGACAGGTTTTTTAATGGTCCATTCTGTGGCCCAGGACATGGGACATATATGTCCAGTTTCAACTAAAATGTGGTTTTAAAGACTTTCCTTTTTTCCGTCACTATTTTATCTGGGTCAGACAGGTTTTAAGGTCATATCTGCGGCCAGGACAGTACTAGGTACAATGTCCAGGACAACAAAATGGTGGTTAAATACTCCTTTTCCGGCAACTTTTTAATCTTGGGGGTCAGACCGGTTTAATGGTCCTACAGCGGTCCAGACAGGTTATTCGTCAATGTCCAGTTCAACTAAAATGGGGTTGAAAGACTCCTATTTTTCCGGCACGTTTTTTCATCTGTGGGTCCGAAACAGGTTTAATGGTCATTCTTTGAGGTACACAGGACAGATTATAGTAGTGTCCCAGTTCAACTAAAATGGTGGTTGAAAGACTCTTTCCGCACTTTTTAATCTGTGGGTCAGTTCAGGTTTAAGGGTCATGCTGCGGTCCAGGACAGGGTTTGTCAAAGTCCCAGTTTCACTAAAAGGTGGTTGAAAGACTCCTTTTTCCGGCACTTTTTTAAGTCTGCGGTTCAGCAGGTTTAATGTCATTTCTGTCGGTACAGGACAGATATAGTTAATTGTCCAGTGAAACTAAAATGGTGGTCAAAGGACTCCTGTTACCCGACACTTTTAAATCTGGGTGTCAGACAGTTTAATGGTCATACTGCGGTGCAGACAGGCTATAACGTCAATGTCCAGTTCAACTAAAATGGTGGTTGAAAGACTCTTTTTTCTTCCGGCACTTTTGTAATCCTGGGTCAGCATGGGGTTTGGGGCTCATGCTGTGGCCCAGGACATGGATGAGTCAATGTCCAGTTAAACTAAAATGTGTTTGAAAGACGCCATTTTTCGGCACTTTATAATCTGGGGTGCTTGCCAGGTTTTGGGCTCATGCTGTGGCCCAGGACAGGATAAGACAATGTCCCAGTGAAAACTAAAATAGTGGTTGAAAGACTCCATTTTTCCGGCACTTTTAAATGTGGTGGTCATGCAGGTTTGGGCTCATGCCTGCGTTCCAGACAGGGATACTTCAATGTCCATTTCAAGTAAAGATGATGGTTCAAATAATACTGCCTTCTGGCCAATTTTTAATTGTGGGTGATTCAGGTTAAAGTGGTCATGCTGTGGTTGCCAGACAGGGAAAAGTGAATGGTGTGTGACTTTTTTTCATGTGGCTTTTATAGCCTAAGTGTTTGTGCCTAAGATTAGCAGATATCCATATTGACAGTTTGTGGCTGTTAATTCCAGCTTCTCCAGCCCTGTTTTGGTGAAGAATGAAGTGTTGTTGCCTCCCATAGACTTTAATGGTCATCGCTCATAATCGACTGCTCACTAAATCGAAAAACCTTATCGTTGGTGGCCGACTAGCGACTATCGCCCGATGTCGATAGCCACCGTAATCGCTCAACACTATTCAGGATTTAGTACTATTTTTCGGTACAGGAGAATCTCACTATGAAATTATAGAAAGAGGCAAAATGATAAGACTCTTCTCTTTCTATTGATCAATCATTTCATTTTAAATATTAACATAAAATCACTATGAAAAATCATAGTACTCCTAGTAATGATTGAGACTGTTTTTTTTAGCAATGACATAATGCAACAACTGATCAATGCATTTATTAGGCAATTTTTTTTAACAAACTATGCTACTCCTACTATTAAATGTACATTAAGCAGTATTCCATTTTACATATTAATTATCTTTTAGGCTTGTATGGAATTATATATTGTGCGAGAATATCTTTTGTTACTTGTTATGTACACACTTCCCCAGAATGCAACATGGATGCGACTGCAAGAAGTTAATGGAGTTGTCTCACTACATTGATTCATCTTACATCAGTTCTGTTTTCTTGGTTTCATTTTGAATTCAGCGGCGTGTTTACTGGTTTCTACTAGGCTGCAGTACAAGCCAGGTCTGTAGCTATATCGAACAGTGCTGGAAGCCTATCAGGAGAGATCAAACAGGTCTGTAGCTATAGCAACCTGAGGAGAAGATGCAGCCCATTGCAAGAGGGTATATCTAATCTAGGGAAATAGGTAGACACTGTTAATGACATATATTGCAAAGAGACCTTTTTTTTGCAAGATCTTTAACAAAAAAACAATCCTTGTAGTGAGACAACCCCTTTAATGTATCTCTACATTCTCAATTTTTGACTCACCTTTCACTAAAGATGCAAATTGAGCATAAATCACATTCCAATACAGTCCATATATCCAAGATACATGCTGTCACTACTTTTCAAATACGAGTGATAAGTCAACAATATTCACACACACTCAATACCAGTGGTGAAAAGGTTAACACTCTGTTAAGGGTTATGATTAGGGATGAGTGCTATTAAATCGACAAAGTTTTAAATTCGGCACGATTTTTAGGCTGATCCGAAATTTTCCATCACGTGATATTTTTAGTTACAAATCGCAGATAATTCTATTACGAATCGCGCCATTCTTCGTCGGCGCTTCCTGTCATTTTTGGCGGCCAGCAAATCGCTTATAAGAGCATAGAGCAGGGTGAGCATGGTGTTCGACCCGTCCCAAAAAATTGGAAAAAAAAAAAAAAAAAATAACTGTGAATGTTTAAGGTTGTCATTGGCTTGGAAAAAATCACATGACCTATCGTTTTGCATAGAACAGCGTTTCCTGTTTAGTATCAGTGTTTTCATTTCTATCACTAGAGCAAAACGTGTGCACGTGTCTCTCAATAACAGCTCAGCTCAGAAGACACAGTTCTTCCCTCTTATTCATACAGACAACTACTGTATGCATTGTAAGCTGTGGGAAGATTAGAATATAGGTAGATTAGAGAATTTCCAGTTCTTATTAGTTGACAGAGACTTTTAAAAAGCATCTAGCGCTGTAACAGCCCGCGGGGGGGGGAGGGGGAGGAGGGACAGACCAGACAGGCTGGCTTAGGAAAGGAGGGTGTATATTGTGCAGCCCAGACACTGCTTTGAACCTGCATTGAAATGGCATTTTTTTTTACAAACTTTTGGCCAGCACACCTCACACCTGAGTTGAAATTGTACCTTTTATTTTGTGCATCCCAGTTTTTTTTAAAGAGCCCCTGTACTTAAATTGGATACAGAAATTTTTCTAGTAACTGTTTGGTGTATTTTCATTGGTGGCAAAAACCAACCTTTGTTATCCGTATAACTTTTAAATAGTCTGTATTTCACATTGATGCGGCCCATTTTGTGTTCAAAGAGGCCACCCTGTACTTAAATTTGGATACAGAAATCTTCTAATTAACTGTTGGTGTATTTTCATTGTGCAAAAAGAACCACCTTCCTGTTATCCGTAAAAAAACTTTTAAGTAGCTGTATTTCACTTGATGCGGCCCAGTTTTGTTTCAAAGAGCACCCTGTACTTAAATTTGTAAGTACAGAAATTTTCTAGTAACTGTCTGGTGCATTTTCATGTTGTAAAAACCACCTTCTGTTATCTGTATAACTATTAAAAAGTTGAAATTTCACTTTGGTGCGGGCCCAGTTTTGTTCAAAGAGCCATCCTTGTCTAAAATTTGATATAGAAATTTCTAGTAACTGTTTAGTGATTTCATTGTGCAAAAAAACCCACCTTTTGTTATCCGTTATAACTTTTAAATACTTATTGCACTTTGGAGTGGCCCAGTTTTTTTCAAAGAGTCCACCTTTGTACTTAAATTTGGATACAGAATATTTTCTAGTATCTCTTCCCCGTGTGTCTATTGCTGCAAAAAAATGCAATATTCTCCATCCATGGTAAAATTGAATAGTTTAGATTGCCAATCAGTGAATTCTCAGTTTATAGCGCAGATAAGTCACACTTGTATGATAGTATGATGAAATCTTCAATTCCAGTCCCTAGCGTGGCAGTTGTAAATCCAAGGGACTAAGGAAGAACACTGTTGGATTTTGTCTTTCGTTTCTTTCCACCAAACCCGCATTTTCACAGATATTCGAATAGAAACAATTCTGTTTCTAATCCTAGTTTGAGGCTGTAGGAAATTAGAGTAATTTAAGAATAAGCTGTGATTTACCGCTTTCAAAATAAGAGACAGTCAAAAACTCTTCCATACTTTTTTTTAAATTTATATCTTTCTGAACATGGAGCAAAATTCTGGTGGTAAGCGAGCAAAGAGGCATGTAAGACATGGTGTAGAAGTACGAGAGAAGGTGCTCTTTCCAGTGCTGGAGCCAACACGCAAGCCAGCGTATCGTCGGTTTGCAGACCTTCAGCCTTCTTCGCTGTGATCGGTGCCCTGTGAAATCTCAAGTAACGAACAGCGTCACAATCTGTTCTTCAGTGTTAAAACCAACCTGCATCAGCAGTCCTTACCTCCTCGTCCTCCCAGTCACGGCCACAAATTTAGACATGCATCATCGTCACATCCATTCAACATGAAGCTAAGGCAGTCCGAAATGTCACACTTTGTACACCCACTGTGGATAATCCCTTTCTAAGACCTTTTTTTGAATGACAAAATGCGGTTGGGGTTCAAAAGGCATTTCAAAAAGATCAAGAGGCCCAAAGAGATGATTTTGTCTCTGCTCCCTGACGCCCATCGCTATGCCATTAGAGGAATGAGAAGGAAGCCGTCATCAGACAAAAATTCACGGGCGGCTCAGCAAACTTCTTGCAGTGCCTCTTGCCTTGGAGCCCCAGCTCCAGGACGTAAGAATGTCAAGGACGAGGAAGTCACGCTGTGTTGAGATGATGAGGATTGACATTGCAGAATTCAACTGGTCCCTTTTCAGCAGAATTTTTCGAGCAAGCCTCTGATTTACCCAGCGATGTCATATGCCGTCTTTGCCGTAAACGCATCAGTAGAGGGAAGAACACCACCAACATGTCTAGTCAAATGCAGCGAATGCATGAGTTAAAATGGAGGGAACAACAACTTGCCAAAATGAAGTCCAACACCGATCCCGGGTTTCCAACCACTGTCACACCCCCTGTCTCTGCCTCCTCCTCCTCCACCACGACCAAGCGTTCATCAGCTGCCCATGTCTCTCAGAGTCATGATCTATGATCAGCCTCCACTTCAGCCTCCACTGTCGCCTGAGTACCACCAGCACCACCAGAGACCCATCCTACCCCCTCCTTCCACCAGTTTGACCTGCACGCCGTACAGCGGCCAGTCTAGCAGCCAGCCTTCTGTCCTCCAGGTTTGGGAGCAGAAGAAACACTTTAACCCAAACCATCCCAAAGCCATAAACATAAATGTCGGCATTGCCAGGCTTTTGGCTTTGGAAATGTTGCCTTTCCATCTGATGGACACAGATGGGTTCTGCCACGTCATGGCCCTTGCCTGCCCCCAATACCAAATGCCGAGCAGGCATTATTTTTCCAGAAAAGCCATCCCTCCCGGGCCCAGCCACGTGTCATCTAAAATTTCAAGCGCGTTGTCTGCATCTGTGTCCAGCAAAGTCCATCTGACCACTAATACAAGGACTCGTAAGCACGCCCAGGACTGCTATATCTCTGTGACAGCTCACTGGGTGAGCTGGGGTGGATTTTCTCTGGTGGTAACGGTTTGGGTCTCAGGTTCAAACGCACGCTCTTCAAAACCGCCAGGGATGGTGCAGAGTTATTTCCCCAAGGTCCACTGGTAGCATCACGTGGCCCATAGAAACCAGACCGGTTGAAATTAATCTGTCTTGGAGACCCTCAACACAAAGGTCAGGAGCTTTTGGATGGTTCTTCGCAATTGAGAACGAGCGGGTGGCTGGGTGACAAAACCTTATGCCCAAACAAGGTGGTGTGCGATAAAAGGTCGAAATCTCCTGGCCGCCCTTAAGATCGGTAGGCTGGACACATCCCTTGCCTGGGACACGTCTGAACCTCGTCGTTCATAAATTTCTAAAGTGCTACCCGGGTCTTGACTGCCTGCTGAGGAAGGCTCAAGGTTTGAGCTCACACTTCCGCCGTTCGCACCCTGCTTCGTCCCACCTGGCTGAGTTGCAGCGTCAGCTCGGTCTCCCCGCCAACCATCTCTTTGTTGACATGGCAACACGCTGGAATTCCACCCTCTACAAAGCTCCAGCGATTGTTGGGAAACAGCGCAATGCCATTACGCAGTACGAAGTGACACAGGCCCGACAAGCAGCGGTGCAGTCCTCGGGGTGTTGAGCCACCGAGAGTGGAGGCAGGAGAAAGAGCTCTGCACCATCCTTGACAGTTTTGGAGAAGCCACCAAAATGTTCAGTGAGGACAATGCTCTTGTCAGCATGAGCATTGTGGTGATCTTAGTTCTGGAACGATCGTTGGACACTCTGAAACAGCAGGTTGCGCCAGCGACGGAGGAGGAGGAGACGGACAAAGATATGGACATGGAGCCTTTCTCTCCATCGAATACAGAAGGCCCGACAGTTTCACAACTTTATCGGTCTTCATTAGGCAGTGGTCCAGGGTCCAGGGCTAGTGCAAGGCGGCGCCTCAGCTCTCAGGGTACAGCATCTAAGGCAAGTCAGGGTTGTGTTAAGTGAAAGGGGGGAAACGAGGAGGTGGGGATGAGGTTTTTTGGGACCCGACTTACCGATTCCCTCCTTGGAATGAGTTGGCACGGATTTGAGGGGAGGAGGAAGAGAGGAAGATCATTTTGTAGTGCCCCTCGCCCCAGAGGCCTGGGAAATAAAGGCCCATCCCCAGTGAGTGTTGGATGCTCCATTTCCTCCAACATGATCTCAGATTAAGGCCTCAAACTGAAAAACAGTTTTTGGGGGGGTCAAAACCCCGATCCCCAGAACAAAGCAAAACTCAGCACTTTCCTCCCCCACCCAAATAAGAGTAAAAAGCAGGAATTGGAGACCGTGTTGATTGATCAACTGGAGACACTGTTGCGTCTGCTTCACTTCTTCAAATGAAAGAATAGAGTCCCAAGTGCCGCGCACAGCAGAGGTACGGGGGCGAAGCCTAAGGTTTTCCTCGGGCAATCCTTTTTTTAAACCACCTCCCCAACGCATGAAATGCGGGCAACATACGACACCAGAGCCGCAAAAAGATCAGGGTGCACGAATCTGCTTCTCAACACCGATGTTTTTGGATTTTTCCGGGACCCAATCGACTTCGGGGTTTTTCAAAGGGGATGAATGGCCCATCATGCCACCCAAGGGGAGTAATCGGCTGACTTCAGCACAGGGAGGGTCATTACAACAAACGCATCCCCTTTCCATGATAAGTGGATCTTTTTACTTTCATCAAATGAATCAGGCATGGATCTCTGATGATTTGTGGCCCTAAATTTCGAGGTCACGATTAGTTGCCCGGGCACTTACATTCCTCTTCAAACAGAAATGGCCTCTTGCAAAATGTTTTTTAAAAAAGATAATTTTTACTCAATTTTTATTTTTTAGTTCCTAAAGGTCATTTTGCTGTTTTGCGTGAGGGAAAGTAAAAAAAACCAAATTTTACACGGGTTTTAGAAAAAAAAAGATTCCATTAATCATTTTTTATTAAAATTTTTTTGACTGTCAAGGTTTTTGGGGGCATGGTGCTTGGATACAGCTAAATCATGGGCCTTTGGGAAAAGAAAGTGGCTTCTAATGGCATTTCCCCCTCACAAATTTTTTAAAAGGGCTAGAAGTCTTTTTATAATTTTTTGGGTCATGCTGCTTTAAATGATCTATACTACAGGGGCCCATTTTAAAAAAAAAGGGGTTTTTTAAAAAGACATTTGTTTTTTCACAATTGTCAAAGTGGCTCAAGGTCTGCTTTGAATTTTTGGGGGCATTTTGCTGTGACATGCAGCTATACTACAGGTCCTATTATAAAAAAATGTTGTTTCTAACAGACATTTGTTCTTCACAATTGTCAAAAGTGGCTCATGGGTCATGTTTTGAATTTTTTGGGGCATTTTGCTGTGACATGCAGCTATACTACAGGTCCTATTATAAAAAATTTTTATTTCTAACAGACATTTGTTCTTCACATTAATCAAGAGTGGCTCAAGGGTGATGGTGCTGTCAGAAACAGGAATAGGTAGGACACTGTTAATGGACACATATTGCAAAATGACTTTTTTTTGCAAGATCTTTAACATAGCTATCAATCCCTTTATTGAGACAACCCAAATAATACAATTAAAAAAGAGAAACAAATACATGGTGGGATTCCATCCGATTTTAAAAATGTTTTTTCTAGAATTTAACTACTAAAAAACTTGCATGTACAAAATAGCTGGTTAAAAAATTCCTCTGAATTGTACAAGGGAGGTACAGGAAAACTTGACCAGATGTAGGTTATTCAGAGGACATGGAGTATGGAGCACGGACAGAGAACAAAGTACAGAGACAATTTCCTCCAGCACGTTGAGTAAAATGAGAAAAAGAATGCCAAGAAAAAGGGCACCTGGGTGTAACAGGAGCGTTAACCACCAGTATTTCCAAGTGAAGCTCAATTGGTCCGCACTCATACGGAGGGCAAGCGCTACCCAGACAGGGACAGTATAATGTCCAGTGAAACAAAATGGTGGTTGAAAGACTCCTTTTTCCGGCACTTTTTAATTTGGCGGTCAGACAGTTTTAATGGTCATACTGCGGTCCAGGACAGGTATGGTCAATGTCCAGTGAAACTAAAATGGTGGTTCAGAGACTCCTTTTCCCTGCACTTTTTAATTTGAGGGTCAGACAGGTTTAATGGTCATACTGCGGTCCAGGACAGGTATAGTTAATGTCCAGTTCAACTAAAATGGTGGTTGAAAGACTCCTTTTTCCGGCACTTTTTTAATTGGAGGGTCATGCAGGTTTGGGGCTCATGCTGTGGCCCAGGACAGGTATAGTCAATGTCCAGTTCAACTAAAATGGTGGTTCAAAGACTCCTTTTCCCGGCACTTTTTAATCTGGGGTCATGCAGGTTTGGGGCTCATGCTGTGGCCCAGGACAGGTATAGTCAATGTCCAGTTCAACTAAAATGGTGGTTCAAAGACTCCTTTTCCCGGCACTTTTTAATTTGAGGGTCAGACAGGTTTAATGGTCATACTGCAGTCCAGGACAGGTATAGTTAATGTCCAGTTCAACTAAAATGGTGGTTGAAAGACTCCTTTTTCCGGCACTTTTTAATCTGGGGTCATGCAGGTTTGGGGCTCATGCTGTGGCCCAGGACAGGGATAGCCTATGTCCAGTGAAACTAAAATGGTGGTTGAAAGACTCCTTTTTCCGGCACTTTTTAATCTGGGGTCATGCAGGTTTGGGGCTCATGCTGTGGCCCAGGACAGGTAAAGTCAATGTCCAGTGAAACTAAAATGGTGGTTGAAAGACTCCTTTTTCCGGCACTTTTTAATCTGGGGTCTTGCAGGTTTAGGGCTCATTCTGTGGCCCAGGACAAGTTTAGTCAATGTCCAGTTCAACTAAAATGGTGGTTGAAAGACTCCTTTTCCGTCACTTTTTATCTGGGGTCATGCAGTTTGGGGCTCATGCGTGGCCCAGGACAGGTATAGTCAATGTCCGGTGAAACTAAAATGGTGGTTCAAAGACTCCTTTTTCCGGCACTTTATAAATCTGGGAGTCATGCAGGTTTGGGGCCCATGCTGCATTCCAGGACAGGGATATTCAATATCCAGTTCAAGTAAAATGATGGTTCAAATCATACTGCCTTCTGGCACTTTTTAATTTGTGGGTGATGCAGGTTTAAGGGTCATGCTGTGGTGCAAGACAGGGATAGTGAATGGTCTGTGATTTTTTTTTCTGTGGCTTTTATAACCTAAGTGTGTTGCCTAAGATGTAGCACGTATCCATTTGACTGTTGTGGATGTTAATTCCAGCTTCTCCAGCCCTGTTTGGGTGTAAGAATGAAGGTGTTGTTGCTCTCCCATAGACTTTAATGGTCATCGATCATAATCTACCATCGACCATCGAATATCTTGTCGATGATGGTCGACTATCCTCCATCGACCGATGTCGATGGCCAACGTAATCGCTCAACACTAAAAACGAGTTGTTTTTAATATAGTTTATTTCTTATTGCGAAATTTTCTGCTGATGGTCCATAAGGGCACCTGTGCGGGTTTGTGGGTCATGCTGCGTTACAGGATATGTATAGTCAATGTCCATTTCACTAAAATACTGCTTCAAAGACTACTTTCTTCCGGCAATTTTTAATCTGTGGGTCATGCAGGTTTAAGGGTCATGCTGTGGCCCAGGACAGGTATAGTCAATGTCCAGTTCAAGTAAAATGGTGGTTCAAAGACTCCTTTTTCGGGCACTTTTTAATCTGTGGGTCAGACAGGTTTAAGGGTCATGCTGCGTTCCAGGACAGGGATAGTAAATGTCCAGTTCAAGTTATATGATGGTTTAACTAAAATGGTGGTTGAAAGACTCCTTTTTCCGGCACTTTTTAATCTGTGGGTCAGACAGGTTTAAGGGTCATGTTGTGGTACAAGGCAGGGATAGTGAATGGTCTGGGACTTTTTTCTGTGGCTTTTATAACCTAAGTGTGTTGCCTAAGATGTAGCACGTATCCAGTTTACTGTTGTGGATGTTAATTCCAGCTTCTCCAGCCCTGTTTGAGTGCAAGAATGAAGGTGTTGTTCCTCTCCGATAGACTTTAATGGTCATCAGCGATAATCTGTTATCGACTATCGGATATTGTCATGATAATTGCCGATATCGACTATCAAATCGATAACAATAGTTGACACAATCGCTCATCACTAGTTATGATTCTTTTAGTGAATACAAGGAACAAACGTATTAAAGTTTTAAGCTATACTAGACAAAGGGTGCAGTGATTACCAAAAGAGAAAAAATTAAATGACACAAAGGTTCAAACAAAACAGTTATATGAAAAATAAGAGAAATAACAGAAAACACCTAAACACTTGCAAACTGTGGAGGTTTTTCTGCTCTTTGGGGTCAATAAGACTAATTGAGATGCAGTCCAGATTTGAACTGAAGTCCAAAATATAAGCCCCTCTGTAATGTTACGAGCGGATATTAGTCTCAGACATGGTCCCCTGTTTCTAGAACTCATTAGGCAAATGAGTTGTTCCTGACTGGACAGTGAAGTGCTTATTGGAAAAGAAACAGGTATATTAAATTATTTGTGTCCTTTAATTCACCCTTTCTGGATGTAATGGGAGATGTTCAGGTTGGATAGACAGATGTACATCTGCCCATCCTCTAAAGCATATACAAATAAAGCCCAATGTCAAAAGGTATTAGAAATGAGCAAATTATTCAAAAATTCGATTCAGCTGCTTCGTTGAATGTTTCCCCAAAATTTGATTTGTTCCGGATTTATTCGTGATGAATAGTGTTAAAAAACAGCTATTTCCTGGCTGCAGAGAGCCTGTAGGGTGTTGTAGAACATTGTGCCATGCTGAAATATGCATATGGAGCGTGGTTTGGTATTGAAACAATGCTGTGATTTAGTATGACGTGCAGATGACGGCGCCGTTCTTAGAATCGCTTCACACTTCACTTATCTGGGCAGTTATAGGGTCAAAACTGGCCAAATAACTGAAGTGGGAATGCAGCCTGACAGGGTAATGTCAGCACCAGCTAAAAAGAACTGAGCAGAGGGCCAAGATCCCACTACAGCGTCAAAGACCACACTTTTACACCCAGGGCTGTCTTAACAGCATTATGGGCTACTGGCAAAGCAGTGCACTGGGCCCTCCAAACAACACAACCACTCACAAGAACAAATATATACATTAACTTATAACCTACAACACTGCCATATAGAGGCCGCATAGTGGTTAGACACCAGCTCGGGTCACCTTACATAACAGTGACTACAGCACTGATCCAACACAGAAGAGAAATAACCCCTGACATCCAGGGCCTCACAGGAGACATCCTATCTGATCAGTTGTTCTCTGAATCGTTCTTATTCCCTTTTCTTTTCCATTTGGCCGATACCACACGACTTCTCCCGACTATACCTTGTCCCTGCAGAATTTAACCCCTTACCGCCGGAGCCAGTTTTGGCCTCTCTGACAGAGCCCCATTTTTAAAATCTGCCATGTATCACTTTATATGAGAATAACTTTTTGACACTTTAACCTATCCATGTGATTCAGAGAATGTTTTCTCATGACACATTGTGCTTTAAGATGGTAAGAAATTTTGGTCCAAAAAGTCCTTTTTTATTTGTGAAAAATATCAAAATATCATGAAAAATTTACCATTTTCAAACTTCAAAATTTTTTGCGTGTAACATGCATAGTTATTCCACTCAAAATAGCTTATAACTAGCATCCACCATATGTCTACTGTAGGTTGGCATCGTTTTTTTAAATGTCTTTTTTTTATTTATGATATTAGGAGGCTTAGAAATTTAGTAGTAATTTTCACATTTTCAAGAAAGTTTGCAATATACATTTTTTTAGGGACTAGTCCAGTTCTAACGTGATTTTGATTGGCCTGTATGTTAAATACCCCCATAAATGACCTCATCTAAGAAACTACACACCTTAAAGTATTCAAAACAGCATTTAGGAAGTTTATTAGCCCATTAGGTGTTTCATAGGAATTAAAGCAAAGTGGCGGTGAAATTTAAAATTTCCCTTTCTTTTGCATATTTTCAAATTTCAGCCATTATTCACAAGAATTCGGTAGATGTGATCAGAGAAATGAAACTTAATATTGATTCCCCATATTCTGCTGTTTTCAGGGATATCTCATATGTGGCCCTAGTGCGCTATTTGGCTCAACTACAAGCCCCAGAATAATCTGCAATTTTAGCTGAAAATGTTGAATTTTTACTAGGAATCCTGTGAAAAAAGCATCCCAAATTTTATTAAGCAATTTCTTCTAAGTTCGGCAATACCCTACATGTGGGTGTAAACTGCTGTTTGGGCGCATGGCAGGGCATACAAGGGAGGGAGCGCTATTTTGCTTTTGGAACGCAGATTTCGGTGGGGTCATGTCGCATTTGCAAAGCCCCCAAAGTACCAGAAAAGGTGAAACGTTCCAGAAGTCTTCCCATTTTGGATTCAACACCCCTCATGGATCTCATCTAGGGGTGTACTGTGCATTTTAGGTGTACAGGTGATCCATAGTATTTTTTAGTATTGGGCTATGAAAATGGGGGGAAAAAACGCAGTTCCACCATTATTTTTTGGGCTTTATTTTTACAGTGTTCGCCGTACGGGATAAGTGACAGGATAACTTTACTATGGGGATCGGTACAATTGTAATGATATAAATTTTATATAGTTTATGTTTTATTAATTTTACACAATAGAATTAGGTCTATAAGAAATTGCGTTTTTTTGTTGTCCTATTCTAACAGCTATAACTTTTTTATTTTTCTGTGCACGGAGCTAGTTATGTGCTTGTTTTTTGCGGGATGAGTTGACATTTTTATTAGTACAATTATGGGGTGCACATGATGCTTTTATCACTTTGTATTAAGGTTTTTGTGAGGCATTTTGAACAAAATACAGCATTCCCGGTAGTGTTTTTTATTTTTATTTTTTACAGCGGTCACCGTGCGGTATAAATGACATGCTAGTTTTATTCAGCAGGTGGATACAATTACAACGATACCCAATTTGTATTTTTTTATAGGTTTTACTGCTTTTACACAATAAAAACACTTTTATTCAAAAAGGAAAACACGTTTTTGCATCGCCATAGTCTGAGAGCCATAACTTTTTTATTTTTCGGTGTACGGAGCTGTGTTGGGTCTTGTTTTTTGTGGGATGAGTAGATGTTTTTATTGGTATCATTTTTTGGGGGACAAAACTTTTTCATCAGTTTTAAATCCATTTTTTGGAAGGAAGGGTGAAGAAAATACTGCAATCCTAGTAGTGTTTTTTATTTTTATTTTTAACAGCGCTCATCGCGCAGTATCCATGACAAGTTAGATTTACTCTCTGGGTCGATACGATTACGGCGATACCCAATTTATATATTTGTTTTATTTTGAGGCACTTAAAAAACACTTTAACAAAAAAAGTGTTTTATTGTGTAAAACAATATTTATGCTTTTACGCTATCTTCTGAGACCCATAACTTTTTTTTTTCCATATACAGAGCTGTGTAAGGACATTTTTTTTTGTGGGATAAATTGATGTTTTAATTGGTACAACTTTGGAGTTTATTAGAGTTTTTGATCGCTTTTTATTCCATTTTATGTGCTGCGGGATGAACAAAAAATGCAATTCTGTGACTGCTTTTTACGGTGCGGGTTAATAAAGGTGACAGATTTATAGGGCAGGTCATTACGCATGCGTCGATACTAAATATGGGTACTTTATTTATTTATTTTTGATTTTTGGGGCGATTGACGTTTGTAAAGGGGAAAAGGGCGGTGTACGTGTTTTTATTTTATTTTTCGTGTTTGTGTTTTACTTTTTTTCACTTTTAACATTTATTTTTACTTTTTTACACTTTTTTCTACTTTTTCTTCTAACAGCAATCATCAGATTGCTGTTAGAAGGCAGGCCAGTGCACAGTATTTGTACTGTGTAATGGTCGCCATGACAACTACCTGTCACCATGCCCACAATGCATTGTGGGCATGGTGACGTCACTGATGACCCCGGGAAGTGCCGTTCACTTCCCGGGACCATCAGACAGGAGATCAGCGCCGCACTACAGTATGGCAGCCGACGGGAGCAGGCAGGAGGAGCTCACTCCTCCTGCCTGCGACTTCATTATCGCATACATGACAGGTTGTGGTAATGAAGCGGTAATCACCCGCGGCCGGAGCTCACTCCGGCCACGGGTGATACGGCATGTGGTCAGCGGTAATTTACCGCTGGTCCCATGTTGCGATCGCGCGCGGCTCGCCCGCAAGCCCACGCAATCGCCAGGACGTATGCATACGTCCATTTGCGGGAAGTCACTTCCCGCTAGGGCGTATGCATACGTCCTATGTCGGGAAGGGGTTAATGCACAAACATGTTAGAATCCTCACTTTATCAGCACTTTCCTACCAATTCCTACCTCTGGTATTGACACCCCCCATTCAGTAAGTATTGTTTCCCACCATTAAGTAGGTAGGTAAGTATATAGACCGCCAGTTTTTATATAGATCTCAGAAGATAGGTATATAGGTCCACTGTAGGTTAATAAACAGACCTCTTTAGATAGGTAGGCATATATGTCCCCTGTAGGTAGTTATACAGCCCCCTGAAGGTAGGTATATATGCCATCTTGTATGCAGGTATACAATCCCTTATAGGTAGGTAGTTAAATATGCTCCCTGTAGGTAGATAGGTAGGTATAAATGCCCCTTGTAGGTAGGTATACCACCCCCCTGTAGGTAGGTAAACAGCTTTCTGTATATAAAGCTCCCTCTAGGTAGGTACATAGCCCCCTGTGACATGCACCCCTGTAACTCGGTCTCCTGTAACACCGCCCCTGGTATATTTAGCCCCCTGTATATATGACCCCCTGTAGGCATATATAAAGCCACTTGTAATATGGCCCCCAGTATATTTAGCCCCCAGTATATATGGCCCCTAGTATATTTAGACCCCTGTATATATGGCCCCCAGTATATTTAGCCCTTAGTATATATGGCCCCCTGAATACTAGCCCCTGTATATAAGGCCCCCAGTATATTAGCTCAAGTAAATATGGCCTCCAGTATATTGGCCCCTGTATATTTGCCCCCCTGTATATATGGCACCCAGTATATTAGCCCCATTATATATGGCCCCCTGTATATATGGCCCCCAGTATATTAACCCAAGTATATGGCCCCCGTATATATGGCTCCCAGTATATTAGCCCCAGTATATATGGTCCCTAGTATATTAGTCCCAGTATATAAGGCCCCCAGTATATGAGTCCCATTTAATATGGCCTCCAGTATATTAATCCAAGTATATATGGGCCCCAGTATATGAGTCCCATTTTATATGGCCTCCAGTATATTAGTCCAAGTTTATATGGCCCCCAGTATAAGAGACCCAGTATATATGGCCCCTAGTATACTAGCCCCAGTATATATGGCCCCCTGTGGGCTCCTCTGATTTAGAAAATAAATAAACACTACACACCTTCCACGGTCCCTGCAGAGGAGCTGGCTTCCCTGCCGACCTGGGAGTAAGTTTCCAGCGTAGCGGCGTAACGTCATCACGCCGCCTATTCCGGGACTTGGCTCCTAGGATCTCCTAGGCCAGAAGCCTGCGGGCTGTCGGCTTAGGGGATACGGCGGCGCAATCTCGCCTCCTGCACCGCTTAATGATGCAGTGGGTCCAGGCCACCTGCGCACTAGTGTGCCGCCCGGAACTTTCACAGGGGCAGAGTTAAGCCCCCTGTGCTCATGGGGCCACCTTGCCCAATGGGAAAGATGGCCTGTTTACACCGCCATCAGATGATACCACAGATTATGACAGAACCTGTTCTGTTAAACGCTGATACATGTAGAGCTACAAAGAGTTACTTTTTCACTTATTGTGGTGAACTATCTGTGAAATACAGTGTGTGTATTTCTCACATACACACATCTCCATTACAGGCAGGTTATTATTTTAGGATATTGTTCTCTGTGCCAAAGAGTTACTTTTTCCACTTATAAGGTGAAACACCTTTGAAATACATGGGTATGTGTAGAATCTGAGGGTAGAAAGTGAAGCATGGCCAGGGACCTAATGTTGGCACCATGGCCCTGCGTCAACATATGCAGCTTCACCATCCAGTGGCCTGGGAGAAACATGTCTCAGATGTGGTATATATATACATACCATTGTTTGTAGGTGGTGGTCCCACCCCCTGCACATATACTAAGGGGAATTGGCCATGAAATTGGTTACATAGTTATTTAGTTTGTTAGGCTGAAAAAATACAAACATTCATCCAGTTCAGCCTATTTTGCTATAGTGTTGATCCAAAGGAAGGCATAAACCCCCATGAGCCAATTGTCCACATTCTAGGGAAAAAAAATGCTTCTTGGCTCTAATGTGGCCATTAGAATAAATCCCTGGATCAACAACCCTTAGGCTAGGTTCACATGGCTTAATTGCGGGACGTAATTACGCCGTGTGGCCGGGGGCGGGAGCGGGGGGCCAGCACCTCGCCAGCCCATAGACTTGTATTACCAGCGGCGCCTATACGCCGCTGGTAATTCACATGTCACTTTCTCCCCCCGCGGCGGATTCGTCGAGCAGAGAGAGGAGACGTAATCCATAGTTCTCTGAGAACTGTGGATTACCGTAATGACTGGGACGTTTTCAGACCGTAATTTGCGCACTCCGGCGCGTAATTACGGACTGAAATATGTCCAGGTTTAAGCCGTGTGAACATGGCCTTATTGTTTAAGATTTTTTCTGTAGCAGACACCAATACTTATGAAGATTTTGTTTCACTACCTGAAAACACCGATTTATATTTTGTTTTGCATCACCCCTCTTCACTTCTAGTAATTTCAGTTTTCACTTGTGAGTTACTGATGGCATTCACTTCAACTCTGATCCTAAAGTAGGATTATGTACATTACCTCAGGGGAGCAGTCACTGTATTGAAAGAAATAGGCCCGGGTTTTTTACCCCAAATTTACTATTTATCTCTCTTTTTCTTGTTTCCTAATCTTGTTACGAAGGTTGTGACCTAAAAGTATCCTCTGTACCTGGACTAAAGGAGAAGGTCTATACCTCTGTGTGGCTTCAAGATGAATATAAGAGTCATGAATCTCTTGCTTATGCTTCCTGGGGACAATATATTGATTCTGAAAACACTGCTTTCCATTAATTTACAGGGAATCTTAACTTGCAGCCAGTGGCAAAGTCAATACATTACTCTCTAAATGAAATATGGAACACATCGCACTAAGAGGACTTCCGGTGCTTGGCAAACAGCCCCTGAAAGCTAAATGCTTCATCTGGGTGAATAATAGGCATCTAGCACAGTGGCTTTAGGTGTGACTAAGTGAGCTCAACTTAACGCTGTTAAACAATATATTTAAGTATAGAGAAGTTTCATCCACTTTACTATTTGACATATGGTGTGGTTTCTTCCCCCTTCATATATATTAATAGCCACAATATTATAATCTTTTTCTTTCTTTTTAATAAATGCAAAATATATTCCATTATAGCACAATAGACATATCTTAAAAATATAAATAGGTAACCGTTGCAGGGTAAAGTGCAAAGTCCAACCTTTCAGTCCATGCAGACTTATTCACAGGCTGAGACCTGTCATTCCTCTGAGTGTGTAGCCTCCATCACCTCCTTTGCTCGTCTGCACCTGCTACGTTTCGGGGTCCGCCCCTTGTCAAAGGGGGCGGACCCCGAAAGTAGCAGGTGCAGACGAGCATGGAGGTGATGGGGGCTACACACTCAGGGGAAATGACAGGTCTCAGCCTGTGAATAAGTTCTGCATGGACTGAAAGGTTGGACTTTGCAATTTACCCTGCAAACGGTTACCCATTTATATTTTTAAGATATGTCTATTGTGTTATAATGGAATATATTTTGCATTGATTAAAAAGAAAGAAAAAGATTATAATATTGTGGCTATTAATATATATGAAGATAGAACATATTGGGATTGGGGAATCCTATAAATCTAGCCACGAAGAGGTAACCGGGGAAATATTACTATAAATAGAGTGAGACGAATGTTATGAAGTTTGAGTGGTTTCTTCCCCCCACATAACAATGCAGAAGAGGCACATATGTCATCATAGAGATTGAAATGGGAACACATAGGCTCCTGAGTGACAGCGGACATTGAGACCCATCTGTGTGGTGTCCTAGAATAACCTTTGCATACTAATCAGCTGTTTGCTATAGAAAGCTCTTGAACATCCGCTCCCTATATCCCAGGCACTTGGTAGATTAATGATCTTGATTCATGTGTTTGGTAAGAGATCAGCGCAGTGAACTCGGCTTAGAAGATTGTAATGACAGAAACTGGAAAATAATTTATTATTAATCTCTACTGAATTGTTAGTTTTTCATTGTCCTTTAACCCTTTCAAGGCAAGCAACCTAAGAAGTCATATGATTAACCTTACACTTTGCATCAAAGGGCCATGTAAGGATTCTGCAGTCACTAGAATAAGAGATCAAATTTGCTGACTGCCCTTAGCATCAGACATCCAACTGCACAATGTACTGTTGCTTTAGTCAGGGTTTTACATAGATTGGAGCCCCTGAGCCTTCGTCTGTACGGATTGCCGGATTACATTTAATAGACAAAGCAGTTCCATAAAGCAGCTTATTTTCACAGAGACAGATGCAGACAAATAACGATGATTTGGATTAATAGTAGCAATAGTATCCCCTGCCAGAATATTTCCAACACTTCAGCTCATGCACCTCAAGAGGGCAGAATAGTATGTTTTCAGATCTGAAACAATAACAGTTAAATGCTTTGTCTGCAAAACTTCCTGTAGTGCTTTTGTCTTTTATTGAGACAGAAAAATAAGGATGCCGTGTTCTTTCTTATCATATTTTTATTTCCCAGGTTTTATTTTATATACAGTCATAGCCAAAAGTTTTGAGAATGACACAAATATTATATTTTCACATGATCTGTTGCCCTCTGGTTTTTATGTGCGTTTGTCAGATGTTTTTATCACATAGAGAAATACAAGTGCGATCATATTATGATTAACGAAAGCTTTTATTGACAGTTAGAATGAGTTAATGCAGCAAGTCAATATTTGCAGTGTTGACCCTTCTTCTTCAGGACCTCTGCAATTCCCCTGGCATGCTCTCAATCAACTTCTGGACCAAATCCTGACTGATAGCAGTCCATTCTTGCACAATCAATGCTTGCATTTTGTCACAATTTGTTGGTTTTTGTTTGTCCACCCGTCTCTTGATGATTGACCACAAGTTCTCAATGGGATTATGATCTGGGGAGTTTCCAGGCCATAGACCCAAAATCTCTATGTTTTGTTCCCTGAGGCATTTAGTTATCACCTTTGTTTTATGGCAAGGTGCTCCATCATGCTGGAAAAGGCATTGTTGATCACCAAACTGCTCTTGGACGGTTGGGAGAAGTTGCTCTTGGAGGACATTCTGGTACCATTCTTTATTCATGGATGTGTTTTTAGGCAAGACTGTTAGAGAGCCGATTCCCTTGGCTGAGAAGCAACCCCACACATGAATGGTTTCTGGATGCTTTACAGTTGGCATGAGACAAGACTGGTGGTATCGCTCACCTTGTCTTCTCCCAACAAGCTGTTTTCCAGATGTTCCAAACATTCGGAAAGGGGATTCATCTGAGAAAATGACTTTACACTAGTCCTCAGCAGTCCACTCCCTGTACCTTTGGCAGAATATCAGTCTGTCCCTGATGTTTTTTCTGGAAAGAAGTGGCTTCTTTGCTGCCCTCCTTGACACCAGGCCTTGCTCCATGAGTCTCCGCCTCACAGTGCGTGCAGATGCACTCACACCTGCCTGCTGCCTTCCTGAGCAAGCTCTGCACTGCTGGTAGCCCGATTCCGAAGCTGAAACACTTTTAAGAGACGGTCTTGGCGCTTGCTGGTCTTTCTTGGGCGCCCTGGAGCCTTTTTGGCAACAATGGAACCTCTCTCCTTGAATTCCTTGATGATGCGATAGATTGTTGACTGAGGTGCAATCTTTCTAGCTGCGCTAATCTTCCCTGTTAGGCCAGTTTTGTGCAGTGCAATGATGACTGCACGTGTTTCTTTAGAGATAACCATGGTTAACAGAAGAGAAACAATGATGCCAAGCACCAGCCTCCTTTTAAAGTGTCCAGTGGTGTGATTCTTACTTAATCATGACAGATTGATCTCCAGCCCTGTCCTCATCAACACCCACACCTGTGTTAATGGAGCAATCACTGAAACAATGTTAGCTGGTCCTTTTAAGGCAGGCCTGCAATGAAGTTGAAATGTGTTTTGGGGGAAAAAGTTCATTTTCTAGGCAACTATTGACTTTGCAATGAATTGCTGTTAAGCTGATCACTCTTTATAACATTCTGGAGTATATGCACATTGCCATTATAAAACCTGATGCAGTAGACTTTGGAAAAATTAACATTTGTATCATTCTCAAAACTTTTGGCCATGACTGTAAGGGAAAGTAGTCTTCATGTAGGATACAAGTCATTAAATTTCCTTCCAGAAGACGTGCTGTTTCCAGATGCTGTGCTGATGTTACTTAACTGTTTTCTTTTTACTGTGCCACAATAAACTCACTTAAAACAATGTGGTATGTTTACCTCCAGTGACATAAAAAACATAGATAACTAAAGATGCTTTTGAGCAAATAAAGAATTATTCATAAAATGATCTCTTATTGGCAAGTCTTTGCTATATACTGATCTAGATGTGTATAGATTTAATATGTCATATGTACTTTTTATTGCTAACTGAAAAGATGAGAAATCTTTCAAATCTACCTAGGTCTCTTCATATTTATTTATTTATTTAATTCATATTCATAATTCATTATCTTCCACAACTCTGTACAGAGATTATGATTATTCACGTTGGTCTCTGTTCCATTTGCGCTCACAGTCTAAATTTTAGATTAACCTATGTGCAAGTTTTTGGGAGGAAACCATAGTACCCAGAGGAAACCCATGCAAACATGGGGAGAACATGCAAGTTCCATGCAGATGTTGTCCTTGCAAGGTAACAGAGCTAATCACAGAGCCTCATGCTGCCCATATTCATACCCACAGGATATAGGAACAGTAGCAGCAGTATACAGTTGAAGCAGTTCATGCATAAGAAGTGTACAAGTTTATTGTTCTGTTGCTGAGTTCTTGTTCAGGGTTGTGATCCCCTTAGAAGGTCTGAGGGGCTCAGAATAACATAAATGTAAGAGGCACATTAAAGGGGTTTTACCATGAAGTAAAATTGACGAGGGAAGCTTGAAAATTAAAAAAAATAAACATTTTCAACTTTCATCATTATTAAAAATTCTGTACAATTTTTGTTTCAGTTGCTCCCGATGTGATCCATAGTGTACAGCTCGTCTGTAGGGGATGTGAACAGTGACGAG
The DNA here is from genome assembly GCA_025379985.1 of Phyllomedusa bahiana. Lineage (NCBI taxonomy): Eukaryota > Metazoa > Chordata > Amphibia > Anura > Hylidae > Phyllomedusa > Phyllomedusa bahiana. Next base: position 70,858 of record JAODAL010018451.1, read on the forward strand.
AGCTCCTGGCGGCACATGCTCAGACATCACCTCTCATTTCAGGCAGCTACTGTCAGTCTCTTCCCTGCTTAGTAATCAAACACATTCAACCCCTGCTGTCATTCAACTCATGTGCTCTGTACTCCCTAATTATTAGTCAAACAGTGCAAATAAATAATAAGAAATAAAGAAACATCCATCAGGTATGTGCATTGAGAAAAAAATCATGTTTGATTTCTGCAGGGATTTCAACCTAGGACTCCTAAGCTGAAAATCAGAAGTGCTAACCATTTAGCTACATTGTAGCTACTCACAGCTGTTTACATAAAAAACCTTATTAGATTAGAGTGAGGACAATGTGGGGAAAAGTATGGTGATGTCAAGTCTGCTGGGTCACATGATATGTCGTTTAAACAAATCATACACACCTCATTTTGAACACACTGAAAGCTGAAGCAGAACAAACCAGTTGTTAAAGGCTTTCATGGTAAAACCCCTGTAAGTCCTGTTCTGTGTCAAAGGTTGTCATGAATTTGTTCTCTCAGACTCTCCTGTACGTCAGAGATTTGAACATTTCCTTTTCATATCTATACTTTTGTGCCATGATGTTGTGGTCAGGGCTACAAAAATGTTTTGCAATAGGTTGACCTGTGTTTTTTTTCTTTTATTATGGGACCATGAAAGTTGATTCTAAGCTTCTGCCCTGTTGCACCTACATTGTGACCAATTTAATATCCCTAACCACAACTTAATATTAAAGTATTGCTATTAAGGTACAAGCTCATGGAAAAGTTTAACACACATAGAAAAGTAATTAATGTGTAGCAATGATTTATGCCGTTCTACACATAAGAAGAGTGGAATAGGGAATGTGACAAACTCTTACATAGTCTCTTTACTGAGTTGCATTTGACTGGTGCAATTTTGTCATTATAACAGGGATATGTTACAAATGTTGCATTTATTTTGTGTGTAAGGGCTTGTTCACACGGCTTTTTTGACCCGTTTTAGGATCCAAAACGGACCCGCAAAACGGATTAACAATTGTCATTTGGGGTTTAAAACATTAAGTTGAAGGCAAAAGGCATCGCTGTTCCCACGGGAGATCAGGAGCGCTTTTTGAGAGCTTTTTCTGCACTGCGTTTTTGCATCCGCTTTAAGAATTGAAAGAAATTCTTATTGCTTTTTTCGCAAGAAAACGGCCTAGAGAAAATGGAGTCCGTTTTTGGGCATTTGTCCAAAAGCCTCCACCTCCGGTACGTAACGCTGCGTTTTTGGCCCCTAAAAAAGCGGTTGCGAAAAACGCAGGGAAGGCGGATGGGGATCGCTGGGGGCGGCGGCAGGGGGAGCGCCGGGGGGGGAGGCTCGGCGGCGGAGCGCAGGTGAGGCTCGGCGGGGGGACCCAAAATAAAGATCCAATGCTGGTTTTGCGGATCCCTTCCGATGCGTTTTTTCAATGCAAAAACGGACCCGTAAAAAGGATCCAAAACGCCGTGGAACAAGCCCTAGTACACAAATACATAAATTGCACTTGTGTTGATGTAAACAGATTGTCTATTTTGTCAGTCACTTCATCAGTTAAAAAAATTTTTCCCACCCTTAAAGGGCCCATGCTAGGGGTTAACCTAGGACACCCTGTAAGAACCTGTGAGTTTTTGGCATGGAGTGGTGTCTGAATCTTAATACTCACATAAATTGGGTGTATTCCACCAAAGTGTGGTTATTTAGCAGATTTTGAGACTTATGCATCATTACCTTCCCCTTCCCCCACACAAAAAATTTAAAAAGTTTGGGTTCAAAAACATAATCCCTGGGGGCGTATCCCTCCAGCCAGAAGATGTCCACTTAGGGAAGCAGGCAGCACTGTTCTGATTACTATTGGGCTAGTAGAGTCAGTGCTGACTCAAGTCCTCCTCACTGATCTCGGCTGCTGTGGGTTGTGCCTGCAATTTCTATCACAGTGCCATGGTATCTAATGATTAAAATAATTTGTCGGTGGGGATAAGTGCTGTTGCACCACAAAACACTGATTGATTTTATTTCCATTAACCCCTTCCCAACACAATTTTAGTTACTATGTGTTGATTTGGCTTTCAAAAGGCAAACTTTTTTTTCCCCTCTCATAGTTTTAGGAGGGGTTGTTGCTTGTGGGACAAATTGTACTTTTTTTTAGGGGTTCTCCAGGTCCTTTTTTAAAATAAATTACTGCTGCGTTGACCAAATAAAAAACAATACTCAGCTTTATCCTCATCTTCTTTCCTGTGATGCCGTCTTCTCATTTGGTCTCCTGTTTACTTTTGCTGGCAGCAGCTGTTTCATCACAGCTTCAACAGTAATATACCACTGCCTAACATCATCGCTTGGAAGTTAAGGGCTCTGACAGAGATGTCAAGCAGTGGTGCACTACTGCTGCAGCGGTGGCGATCCAACTGCTGTCCAAGTGAAAGGACTGGAATGGACATGAGGACAAAGATAAATATGTTTTTCTTTGTTACATTTGGTCAACGCAGCATTTTATTTAAAACCCTTAACGCCACAACAAATGAGAGAAAAACTGAGCTTTATGACATTAACTCAAGTCGCCGTGTTTGGAGGAAGAGAAATGCTGCCTATGACCCAAAGAAAAAACCGCCCCCCTGTATGAAACACTTGAGTTTGAAAATGGGGTACCAGTGTGTTTGGGGATTGGTTGGCATCGAATCGATCGAAGTCGATAGTCGGCGCTATCGATAAGGTTTTTCGATAGTGAGCATCGTATGCGGATACCAAATTTAAAATCATGGGGGAGCAACAAAACCTTCTTATTACCTAAACAAGGCTGGAGAAGCTGAAATTAAACCCCAACAGTCAAAAGGATACGTGCTACATCCCGGGGAAACACTTGGTTTTAAAAATCCAGAAAAAAAGTCACAGACCATTTTTCTATCCCCTTTTTGTACCCAGCCTGACCCTTAAACCTGCACACCCACAGATTAAAAAGTGAGAAGGCAGTATGATTTGAAAACCCTTGTTACTTGAATGGAATTAAATATCTTGTCCCGGAATGCAGCATGAGCCCCAAACCTGATGACCCCCCCCAATTTAAAAAGTGCCGAAAAAGGGGGTCTTTCAACCACCATTTTAGTTGAACTGGAATTGACTATACCTGTCCGGGCCACAGATGAGCCAAACCCGCTGACCCCACATTTTTAAAAAATCCGGAAAAAGGAGTTTTAACCCCATTTAGTTTCACTGGACATTGACTAACCTGTCCTGGGGGGCCCACGCAGACCCCAAAACTGCATGACCCCCACATTTTTAAAAAGTGCCGGGGAAAAAAAGGAGTCTTTCAACCCCATTTTTAGTTTACTGGACATTGACTATCCTTCCCCGGGCCCCAGATGACCCGGGCGGAGTTTTCAGTAGGGGGCGGTGAAAACCCAGGCTGGCGTCCGTCACTTTTTAACACGCGGTTTTTAAAAGCCCTGATGACGCACAACGAAAAAATGTGTGCTGAAGCGAGTGCGGAAAAACCAGCTTCTCTGTACACAGCAATACCTGGGTATCGCTTGCCCCTCCGTATGGTTGGACCAATTGAGCTTTCACTTGGAAATACTGGGGGTTAACGTTGTTACACCCAGGTGCCCTTTATCTTGGCCCTTTTTTTCTCATTTTACTCCGGCCCGGGGAAAGGGGCTCTTCTTTGTCTCTGTCCGTGCTCCATCTCCAGCCCCCCATGAAAACCTACATTGGGAAGTTTTCGGGGACTCCTTGTACAAATTTTAAGGAATTTTTTTTAAAAATATTTTTTACATGCAAGTTTTTTAGTACTTTAATTCTAGAAAAAAACATTTTTAAAATAGGGTGGAAACCCACCTGTCTTTGTTTCCTTTTTTTCATTGTATTAAAGGGTTTTCTCAATGCAA